>SJYQ01011454.1:0-142192 GCA_006410935.1 Redunca redunca | reverse complement strand
CATTATCAGAGAAATGCAAATCAAGACCACAATGAGGTACCATTTCACACCAGTCAGAATGGCTGCGATCCAAAAGTCTACAAGCAATAAATGCTGGAGAGGGCGTGGAGAAAAGGGAACCCTCTTACACTGTTGGTGGGAATGCAAACTAGTACAGCCACTATGGAGAACAGTGTGGAGATTCCTTAAAAAACTGGAAATAGAACTGCCTTATGACCCAGCAATCCCACTGCTGGGCATACACATGGAGGAAACCAGAACTGAAAGAGACACGTGTACCCCAATGTTCATCACAGCACTGTTTATAATAGCCAGGACATGGAAGCAACCTAGATGTCCATCAGCAGATGAATGGATAAGAAAGTGGTGGTACATATACACAATGGAGTATTACTCAGCCATTAAAAATACATTTGAATCAGTTCACTTTAGCTTTCCTTAGAACACAGCAGACCCCTGGGGGCTTTGAGCCCTGCAGAGCTGCTGGTGAGCACCTGGCATTTGAATCAGTTCCCTTTAGCTTCCCTTGGAACACAGCAGACCCCTGGGGGCTTTGAGACCCGCAGAGCCGCTTGTGAGCACCTGGCATTTGAATCAGTTCCCTTTAGCTTCCCTTGGAACACAGCAGACCCCTGGGGGCTTTGAGCCCCGCAGAGCTGCTGGTGAGCACCTGGCATTTGAATCAGTTCCCTTTAGCTTCCCTTGGAACACAGCAGACCCCTGGGGGCTTTGAGCCCCGCAGAGCCGCTCGTGAGTACCTGCTGTCCCCGGTGGCTGGAGCCTCAGCCACTCGTGCAGCACAGAGAGGCTGAGCTTCTGTGTCCTGTGCTGTTCAGGTGGTCGTGCACCTGAGAGTTACTCAGGAGTTCTAAAGCTGTTCCACACCTTAACTCACGTCACACACACAAGAATGACTCCAGAAGGTGAAATAAGCCACTTCGGGGTAAACAGAGGTCAAATAAAAGGGTACAGCTGCACTTCTTTGATGACTCAGGAGTGAAGTGAAAAATGACAGAATTGTGTCTGAGCCTTTGGGAGCATTGTCTTGGGAGGGCCACGTGTCTGGTTTGGGAACGTGTGTTGCTGTGAATGTGGGGGGAAAGTACTAAGATTGACAAAATTCTTTTTTCTTTGGTTGAGGGGTGGTGGTGGTTGCTGTTCAGTCATTACGTTGCATCTGACCCTCTGTGACCCCGTGAACTGCACAGCACAGCAGGCTCCCTGCCCTTCACTGTCTCCCGTAGTTTGCTCGGATTCCTGTCCATTGGATCAGTGATGCCATCTAACCGTCTCATCCTCTGCGGCCTCCTTCTCCCTCTGCCTTCAGTCTTCCCAGCATCAGGTGTTTTACAGTGAGTTGTCTCTTGGCGTCAGGTGGCCAAAGTATTGGAGCTTCAGCTTCAGCATCCGTCCTTCCAATGAATATTCAGGGTTGATTTCCTTTAGGATTGATTGGTTTGATCTCTGTGCAGTCCAAGGGACTCTCCAGAGTCTTCTCCAGCACCACAATTTGAAAGCATCAATTCTTGGGTGCTCAGCCTTTTTTATGGTCCAACTCTCACATCTATACATGGAAAAACCATAGCTTTGATTGTACGGACCTTTGTCAGCAAAGTGATATCTTCGCTTTTTAACATGCTTTTTTGGTTTATAATTTCTAAATGGCATATAAATGTTGTATGATCATTGTGGGAAAATAAGAAGAGGTAGAGAAGCAAAGGAAAAAGAAAGAAAACTACTCCAGTCAGTGAGAGAGAATTCCCAGGAACAGCTCCTCTTTATCCTGCTAGGCCCTGTCTTTTGCAGATAAACATGTGTAAGTATAACCTTCTCCACTGGGTACTGAGGAGCTTGCCTTGGGTGCCCATGCTTCCCTCATGGACACTTTTGTCATTGTGTACAGAGCTGCATTAGCATGCTAAGAGTCATGGTCAGTGATCATTATCCCCCGTGGGTGCGTGGGGAGATGCCAGGTGTTTGCCAGCCATGCCCTGGGCAGAAGAGTTAATGACTGTATTTGCTTTACTTTAAACAAAAAAGACCTATGAACTTGACAGGAGCACAGAAACACATTTATAGCTTACATCTGTAAAACCACTCATGTAAAATATATTGATGAATATTCATTTTAATAATAGATCTTTACTTGAAAAGCAAGTTAGCATAAAAATGTTTGCATTTTATAAAATCTGGAAAATTATAAAAATTTGAGTCAGAGCCTTCCCCTTCTCCACTTAAATGCGGGCCGTGCTCACTCACCTGCAAAGGACAGAGTGTGGGAAGAGGGGACAGTCTGGCAAACACTCCCCAGCAGGTGATGCAGGCCAGCATCAACAGCAGTGAACCGTGCGGGCGGTTATACCTTTGATGTGATGGGAGTGGCGTTTCTGTGATCTTCCTCTCCGAACACATAACCTCGGTCAGTTTAGGGAAAAATACTAAAACAGATCCCAACTGAGGTACATTCTAGAAAAATCCCTGCTCAGTACTTCTCAAAACTGCCATGGTCATCAAAAAAAGGGAAGTCTGAGAAACCGGTACCCTAGAGGAGCCTGAAGAGACAGGGTAACAATGTCATTCGGCGTCCTAGGCAGGATCCTCAAACAGGAAAGGGACATTAGGTAAACAGTACGGAAATCTGAGCAAACTATGGGCTTCAGCTGATAATGACATATCACTGTTGGTTCATTAACTGGACAAATAAACCAAAGTATGTAAGATGTTAACAGCTTGAAAGCTGGGTGAGTGGTATAAGAGGACTCTCCTATCTTTGCAACTTTTCTGTAAATCAAAAAATTTTTAAATTGTTTACCCAATTTAAAAAAAATTAAGTTATAAATTCACATGATATATTTACAAACAGAATCTTTAAAATAAGAAAGAAAAAACGAATATGGTTCTTGAGTAGCAACCCTACCAGTTGTCGTTACTTTATCCAACTACCATAGGATTCTGCAAACTGCTGACTCCGCTGTTTAAAATAGAGTGAAAACTAACAAGCTGTCAGTTTTGTACAGCCCTTTCTGTACATACTTGCCATGAGTATCTTTCTCAAACTTGAGAGGCAGGAGGATTGTCAAGCTGTAGGATTTCCTATTTCTGCTATCTGTATTGAAATGCACAAGGCATCCCCTTTAAATCTCCCCTTGCCCCTTGAAATCTTCAGGTTAAGCTGAGGGACTATTTGGGATGTCCTTGGTGCTGTAGAACCCACATCTTCACTGAACGCTCTGAAGGAGGCTTTTGTGCCCTACTCATTTTTTTCTTATGATTTTTGGTGACAAGTACAATGCAAGAAGTATGTATCTTGCAGATGTCCTTCATGAGGAACTGGGTGGGTTTTACAGGGCAGACTCTGTAGTGACTATGAAAGGGTCTTAGTTGTCCTCATTTTCTCCCCTCTTCCTGGCTCTTAGGGGTCCTAGTGTTTATAGTTCCGCCATGTGCCCCTGAATATGACCGAGAACTTCTTCGGTTTCCCCTCCCCATCTTAGATTTACAAGAGTTCTTAGGGGTAGGCAGATTGGAATTCTTTTCAAAAAGGTTGGAACTTTCCAGAAAACAGTGTTTAGCTGTTTCCAAGTGGACCAGGTATCCAACAAAAGCCGTATCCATACAACAAGGTAGGGTATTCCCTGGCTTTTCCAGGGTCCATTTCTGCCCGTTGTGGAGTCCAAGCTCATACAGCTTACTGCACAACAGGCTAACAAACTGAGACAAGTTATTAGGGCAAGGAATAGTGACTTTATTCAGAAAACCAGCAGGCTGAGAAGACGGACTAGTGTCCTAAAGATCCATCTTAACTAGAGGTGGAATTCAGGGTGTTTTAATACTAAAAGGTGAGAGAGGGGTGTTTGGCTGTTGTAAACTTCTTGGTGGGAATCCTTTGTCCTTTGTCAGGTCCTTTGTCAGATAGTGACATTCCTGTAACCCTCCAACAAGATAAATGTTATTCTCTCTAATCTGTATGCAAATGCAGATGTGTTATATCCTTAAATGTCAGAGCCTTGAGCGTGGCTGTCCTGTACGTGTCCGGCTGTAGGCAACATTCTCAACTTGTAGCAAAAGCAATACGCTACAAAGGTTTAAGTGGAAGAGACAGTACCAATAGGAAGTCAGATTTACTCTCACTGTTACACCGTAAGATACCAGCTCTTCAGCTCTGAAGGCCCTTCCTATGTCTGGCCCAGCCCTGCCCAGCGGGCCTGTCATGCCTCCAGCTGATCTTTCTAGGGTCTCTTCTCTATAAAAATCTTTAAGTTCGCTTATTTTTAAAACTACGCTTACCCTGATCTATGTGAATTTACCCTTTTCTCTGATGGCAGTCTTTGTCATTGATGTTTTAAGAGTCATACATTTTTGTACATCTGCCGAATGAGCACATAGTAAGAAAGGATTCTTCTAGAATATGTGTGACTGCTAACTCACCCCTCTTGCTATCAGCTGATGGTTTTATGGCAGTGGGGTTCTTTTTGCCCGTGCACAGAGATGTCTGTCCACTCTGGTAGTTGGGGCCTGTGACTGTGCTGTGTCTTTTTTAGAAGACTTTTTATTCTGTATTGGGCTGATTACCAATGTTGTGATAGTGTCAAGTGAACAGCAAAGGGATTCAGCCATAGATAGACGTGTATCCATTCTCCCCCAAACTCCCCTCCCTTCTAGGCAGCGAGTTGGCCTATCTCATGGAAAGAGCATAGACTGAAATCAGGCTCTTGGGTTTACATCCCAACTCAGTTTGGGGCAGATTCTTGAACTTCATTGTACCTCAGTTAATCATCTACAAAATGGGATCATTAAAAAAAAAAAAATCTCCTATAAAGAAAGGGCTTAGAACAGTGCCTGTTACATTCCGTGTGCATTCTTGTCCTCCCAAGAGTTCTTAAATAAATGTATGAGACTTTCCTCTAAAAAGGAACTGTTATCCCCACCTCTGGTACAGCAGTTGAAGGGCAGTATTTTAATTGTTAAAAGATGGGAAAAAAGTAGAGAGAACCAGATGGGAAAGTGGGCCCCAGGGAAAGGTGTCTGGTGAAGTCTGCCACTCCATCCCAAACACATTCACTTAAGTTTCACTAATGTGGCAGTTGTGGGCATGAGGATAATTTTACATATGAAATGAGCCCCATGCCGGAGTGATGCATGGCTGCACTCGCTTTGAATTTCATGCCTGGTGGCTTCTTTTTTTCCCCCCTCTTCTGGTTTTATACAGTCACTGAGGAGAATTAATAGGGAATTGGACACTATTATTTCATATGGGTGAACTGAGTACCACCTAACAATACTACTATTCTAAGATGCAAATTCCTCCTTTAGTGGACACAGTCAGCTCAGTTCTTAACTTCAGCACCTGGCCAGTGCCTCCACAGAGTTCCCACTGAGGTCCAGAGGGGCTCTTAGCAGGGAGGAATCACCCAGCTACAGCCGAGATTCAGCCTGTGGCTTACGGTCATATGGGTTCCATGTGGCAGATGGGGTGGGGGGGCGTGGCTGGAGAAACCTACATACTGCGCTGGGGAGGTCCCAGTTCCTACCCGCTGCAGCACCTTGGAACTGTATGCTAGTTCATCCTATCCACGCTTTGGCCTCAGGAGTGTTCTCAGTCAGCTACTAAGGAGCAATGCTCTCATATTTCTCTTGGATAAGGTATTAATACTCTAATATTTCTGTATAGCTTGACCAGTGTGGCAGTTAACTGGGAAAACTTCCTTGCATTTTGCTACTGGTGTAACAAGGAAGAATAAATCTGCCCCCATATTAGATTTGTTTCTTTTACTTTAACCTTTGTATACTATTGCTTTTGCTACAAATTAAGAATGGTACCTAAAGCCTGAAATATACAGGAGAGCCCATTCTGGAGGTGCTAATCTTTAAGGGTATTATACTTTCTTATTCCTATGGAGATAAAAAGTTGCAGAAGAGAGAATAGCATTTGTCTCACTGGAAGTCTCCAGGAACATCATGATCTGACCTATGTGGACAGCTGTAAGAACAAAGGATTCTGAACCCCGAGAAGTTTACAACTAACCACACCTCTCCCTCACCTTGCCTTTAAAAGTGCTTTTCTAAACCCCTTTGGGGGAGTTTAGGAATTTTTGAGCACAAGCCTCTCTTCTCCTTATGGCACTGCTGCTGCTGCTGCTAAGTCGCTTCAGTCGTGTCCAACTCTGTGCGACCCCATAGACGGGGGCCCACTGTCTCTGGGATTCTCCAGGCAAGAACACTGGAGTGGGTTGCCATTTCTTTCTCTAATGCATGAAAGTGAAAAGCAAAAGTGAAGTCACTTAGTCGTGCCCGACTTCTTAGCGATCCCATGGACTGCAGCCTACCAGGCTCCTCCGTCCATGGGATTTCCAGGCAAGAGTACTGGAGTGGGGTGCCATTGCCTCCTCCACAGTAAACCCCTGTTCCAAACTCAGAGTTTTGCTTTGTTTGGCCTCACTGTGCTTAGGTCACATGAACTTATTTGTGGTAACACTGGTACAATAAAGTTGGAAATTAGGATCTTTGGAACATTAGGTCTCAGAGTACCTGCTGCTGCTGCTGCTGCTGCTAAGTCACTTCAGTTGTGTCCAACTCTGTGCAATGCCATAGACAGCAGCCCACCAGGTTCCTCCATGCCTGGGATTCTCCCGGTAAGAACACTGGAGAATACTGCCATTTCCTTCTCCACCTAGTAACTTATTAAAACCCACCTACCCTGTATTTTGGGGGGCTCCAAAATCACTGCAGATGGTGACTGCAGCCATGAAATTAAAAGACGCTTACTCCTTGGAAGATAAGTTATGACCAACCTAGATAGTATATTCAAAAGCAGAGACGTTACTTTGCCAGCAAAGGTCTGTCTAGTCAAGGCTATGGTTTTTCCTGTGGTCATGTATGGATATGAGAGTTGGACTGTGAAGATAGCTGAGCGCCGAATTGATGCTTTTGAACTGTGGTGTTGGAGAAGACTCCTGAGAGACCCTTGGACTGCAAGGAGATCCAACCAGTCCATTCTGAAGGAGATCAGCCCTGGGATTTCTTTGGAGGGAATGACGCTGAAGCTGAAGCTCCAGTACTTTGGCCACCTCATGCGAAGAGTTGACTCATTGGAAAAGACTCTGATGCTGGNAAGCTTTGCTGTGTGTGCTGACCAGTGCAGGGGGAAGGGGCCCGACCCAGTCCCTGGTGGTTCTGGTGGACTTGCTGACGGCACCGCGACCGGGTGAGAAACCTCGTGAGGGAGAGACTCAGGGCTTCTCTTACATGCTGGCCTCGGCAGCCTGGAGCGCTGGGATCCTTGCCAGTTCAGTCCATGAGATGAACTCAGTACATCTACCGTCCAAAATTCAACCGTGCCTGGAAACAGCCTTTGGACTAAGGTTCCACATAGCCCTTAAAAAGGAAAAAACAGCTCTTCCAAATTAGAATGTTTTCTTTTCTTTACTGAACAAAGTGTACCTGAGCGATGTGCTGAATCTCATTTCCTGCACTGAAATCTTATTAATCGATTTTTTTTTTAAATCTGGCCTTTTATTTGCATGATATGTGGATTTTCATTCAGCTTTCCCACAGTATTTTCACAGCTTCTATTCTGCCAAGGAAGGATTTTATTTGATTCTCTCTTGAAGCAGTTTTATGGAAATCAGGTGCTTGGGATGAAGATGGGCCCCTTGGGCGAGGGGCTCATTGTCCTGTCACACAGAGGGCAAGGCTCCTGTGATGCACATGAACAGGCTGAGCAGTCCTGAAAGGACCAGGTGTCATTGGAGGGTTACCTCGGCTCCCTCCTGGAGACATAGGGAGCATCTTTCCTGCGCTTAGCTTCATGATATGTGGAATGCCCTCTATAAAAGCTAGACGGAGTGCTCCAGTGTGCAGCAGAAGGTAATATTATTTCCTTAGAAACACATCCAGGTAACCTGCTGTATTCCTTGAAACTGAAAGCATGGAGAGATTTCCTTAGGAAATAGCTGCAGGGACTCAAAACTGGTGAGTCCAAAGGTGTGGTGGTTGTACAGAGTAGAAAAGTCACCTCTCCTTGCATTCAGAAGCGTGTGTCTGCACTGCTATATTCAAAATGGATAACCAACAGGTGTAAGTATAGCACATGGAACCCTCCTCAGGGTTATGTGCCAGCCTGGATGGGACTGGGGTTTGGGGGAGAATGGATTTATGTGTACGTATGGCTGAGACCCTTTGCTGTTCACCTGAAACAACCACAACATTGTTATCGGCTAAATCCCAATACAAAATAAAAAGTTTGAAGTTTGAGACGAAAAAGATAGTGTGTATCTGTGAGAGATGGAGAAAAGAGTCAAAAACAAGTGTGGGGCATGGCTTGGGAAGATAGACCCAAAGGAAAAAAATGTTTTTCTTACTATAATTTGCCATCTTTGGTGGAAAGGGTAATATACACATTAAAAAAAAAAAAAGAATTCCGATAGAAATTACTCAGTAAAATATTATATATGCCACTGCTTTCTTTAAAAGACTATCCTGACCGTACTGTAACCTCTGATTACAGATTAACTTTTTGAGATTAAAAGTATGAATCTCCTCCAGTTTGACTCAAGCTGTGTTGGGCTCAAAAATCAAAATGCCCATAACACTGTTCATTTTATGCTTGCTCTCTTTTTGTTTTTCACTGAGTTTTTTGTCAGTAGGATTCCTGCCTTCAACTATAATGCTTTTCTCAGGTTATTGATGATACATGTATTATATATATATTTTGGAGTGAGGAGTTGGTGCTGAGGTTAAGAACGACCCAAGGTTATTAAGTAGGTAATAAGTAGGAAAGCTTAGATTCAGAAACTGATTATCAGGCTCACTAGACTTATACATGCTCATGCTAAGTCACTTCAGTCATGTCTGACTCCATGTGATCCCGTGGACTGTAGCATGCCAGGTTCCTGTGCCCATGGAATTCTCCAGGCAAAAATACTGGAAAGAATGATAGATATTTAAGAGTAAATAAATTTAGGGATGCTAGTTAAACTTGGCCATTTGTACATACATGTTCTCTCTCTCCCTTCCAAACACGACTAAAAAACTGATGGTGAAGGAATACAAAAATGGCATAAAGCCACAGAGGAACAAACTAGGAAGGTGCCATATAAGGCAAGGTACGCCAGAGTTAACTGATGAGCAGGACGGTTCTGCAGCTTGGAGGATGACTCCTCCCCCAGCGCTGGAGGGCGGTGTGTGGCGGGGACGGGCCATCAGAAGGTAGTCTACTCCACAGAGCAGGTTGGTGGGCTGAGCTGTGGTGGAGCAGCCTGCACACAGCTTTGGGCTGCTTCTAAGATGCTACTTGAGTAAATGCCAGCGGTGACTGCTGCTGCCCCACCCAGGCTCTGGGACTGGGTCACCGCTGCATCCCATAGCCAAGGCTTCTCCCCAGTCATGGCCTCCCCACATCCATCTGAAAACAGAACTAATAAGTGAAGTCAGCAAAGGTTCAGAATACAAGATTAATATACAGAGATCAGTTGCTTTTCCATAGATTAATAACGAACTGCTGAAAGAGAGAATTAAAAAAAAAATAACAATCCTGTCTAAAATTTCATCTGAAAGAATAAAATATTTAGGAGTAAACTTAACTCTGAAAACTATAAAATATTAATGAAGGAAATTGAAGATGATACAAAGAAATGGAAAGATATCCTGTGCTCTTGGGTTGGAAGGATTTTGTTAAAATGGTCCTACTATCCAAAGCATTCTACAGATCCAGTGCAGTCTTTATCAGGAAACCCATGATGTTTTTTGTAGAACTAGAATAGATAATTTTAAAATTCCTGTGGATCCACAAAAACCCCTAAATTACCAAAACAATCTTCAGGAGAAAGAACAAAGCTGGAGGTATCACCTCCCAGACATCATATTATACTACAAAGTGATAGTAATCAAAACAGCATGGTACTGGCACAAAAACAGACACGGATCAATGGAACAGAACAGAGAGCTGAGGAATAAGCCCACAGATTTATGTTCAAATGTAATTTATGATAAAGGAGGCAATCTACAGGGGAGAAAAGACAGTCTTATCAATAATTGGTGCTTGGAAGACTGGACAGCTGTATGTGAAAGACTGAGATGAGAATGTTTCCTCACACCATCTGCAAAAATAATTCAAAATGGATTAAAGACCTAAATCCTACAGACCATAAAGCTCATTGAAAAGAATACAGGCTGAACACTCTTTGACAAGTCATAGCAGTATTTTTTTGAACCTGTCTCCTGAGGCAAAAGAAATGCTAGCAAATATAATCAAGTGGAACCTTCAGTTCAGTTCAGTCGCTCAGTCGTGTCTGACTCTTTGCGACCCCATGAATCACAGCACACCAGGCCTCCCTGTCCATCACCATCTCCCGGAGTTCACTCAGACTCACGTCGATTGAGTCAGTGATGCCATCCAGCCATCTCATCCTCTGTCGTCCCCTTCTTCTCCTGCCCCCAATCCCTCCCAGCATCAGAGTCTTTTCCAATGAGTCAACTCTTCGCATGAGGTGGCCAAAATACTGGACTTTCAGCTTTAGCATCATTCCTTCCAAAGAAATCCCAGGGTTGATCTCCTTCAGAATGGACTGGTTGGATCTCCTTGCAGTCCAAGGGACTCTCAAGAGTCTTCACCAACACCACAGTTCAAAAGCATCAATTCTTCGGTGCTCAGCCTTCTTCACAGTCCAACTCTCACACCCATACATGACCACTGGAAAAATCATAGCCTTGACTAGATGGACCTTAGTCGGCAAAGTAATGTCTCTGCTTTTGAATTTGCTGTCTAGGCTGGTCATAACTTTTCTTCTAAGGAGTAAGCATCTTTTAATTTCATGGCTGCAATCACCATCAGCGGTGATTTTGGAGCCCCCAAAAATAAAGTCTGACACTGTTTCCACTGTGTCCCCATCTATTTCCCATGAAGTGATGGGACCGGATGCCATGATCTTCGTTTTCTGAATGTTGAGCTTTAAGCCAACTTTTTCACTCTGCTCTTTCACTTTCATCAAGAGGCTTTTTAGTTCCTCTTCACTTTCTGCCATAAGGGTGGTATCATCTGCATATCTGAGGTGACTGGTATTTCTCCTGGCAATCTTGATTCCAGCTTGTGTTTCTTCCAGTCCAGTGTTTCTCATGATGTACTCTGCATAGAAGTTAAATAAGCAGGATGACAATATACAGCCTTGATGTACTCCTTTTCCTATTTGGAACCAGTCTGTTGGTCCATGTCCAGTTCTAACTGTTGCTTCCTGACCTGCATACAGATTTCTCAAGAGGCAGGTCAGGTGGTCTGATATTCCCATCTCTTTCAGAATTTTCCACAGTTAATGTGATTCACATAGTCAAAGGCTTTGGCATAGTCAATAAAGCAGAAATAGATGTTTTCCTGGAACTCTCTTGCTTTTTTGATGATCCAGTGGATGTTGGCAATTTGATCTCTGGTTCCTCTGCCTTTTCTAAAACCAGCTTGAACATCAAGAAGTTCACGGTTCACGTATTGCTGAAGCCTGGCTTGAAGAATTTTGAACATTACTTTACTAGCATGTGAGATGAGTGCAATTGTGTGGTAGTTTGAGCATTCTTTGGCATTTCCTTTCTTTGGAATTAGAATGAAAACTGACCTTTTCCAGTCCTGTGGCCACTGCTGACTTTTCCAAATTTGCTGGCATATTGAGTGCAGCACTTTCACAGCATCATCATTCAGGATTTGAAAGAGCTCAACTGGAATGCCGTCACTTCCACTAGCTTTGTTCGTAGTGATGCTTTCTAAGGCCCACTTGACTTCACATTCCAGGATGTCTGGCTCTAGATGAGTGATCACGCCATCATGATTATCTGTATCATGAAGATCTTTTTTGTACAGTTCTTCTGTGTATTCTTGCCACCCCTTCTTAATATCTTCTGCTTCTGTTAGGTCCATACCATTTCTGTCCTTTATCGGGCCCATCTGTGCATGAAATGTTCCCTTGGTATCTCTAATTTTCTTGAAGACATCTCTAGTCTTTCCCATTCTGTTGTTTTCCTCTATTTCTTTGCATTGATCGCTGAAGAAGGCTTTCTTATCTCTTCTTGGTATTCTTTGGAACTCTGCATTCAGATGCTTATATCTTTCCTTTTCTCCTTTGCTTTTCACTTCCCTTCTTTTATAGCAATTTCTAAGGCCTCCTCAGACAGCCATTTTGCTTTTTTGCATTTCTTTTCCATGGGGATGATCTTGATCCCTGTCTCCTGTACAGTGTCACAAACCTCAGTCCATAGTTCATCAGGCACTCTATCTATCAGGTCTAGGCTGTCAAATCTGTTTCTCACTTCCACTGTATAATCATAAGGGATTTGATTTAGGTAATACCTGAATGGTCTAGCGGTTTTCCCTGCTTTCTTCAATTTAAGTCTGAATTTGGTAATAAGAAGTTTGTGATCTGAGCCACAGTCAGCTCCTGGTCTTGTTTTTGTTGACTGTATAGAGCTTCTCCATCTTTGGCTGCAAAGAATATAATCAGTCTGATTTCGGTGTTGACCATCTGGTGATGTCCATGTGTAGAGTCTTCTCTTGTGTTGGAAGAGGGCGTTTGCTATGACCAGTGCATTATCTTGGCAAAACTCTATCAGTCTTTGCCCTGCTTCATTCCACATTCCAAGGCCAAATTTGCCTGTTTCTTGACTTCCTACTTTTGCATTCCGGTCTCCTATAATGAAAAGAACATCTTTTTTGGGTGTTAGTTCTAAAAGGTCTTGTAGGTCTTCATAGAACCGTTCAATTTCAGCTTCTTAAGCATTACTGGTTGGGGCATAGACTTGGATTACTGTGATAAGTCCAAAATGCACTACTTGGATGCATTGGAACCTAGTTAAACTGAAAAGCTTTTGCAAAAGGATCCATTGACAAAACAGAAATACATTCTACCATATGTGAGAAAGTATCTGTAAATGATGACCAAGAAGGGCTTAATAATGAAAGCATATAAATACCTCATCCAACTCAATATCACAAACCAAAGAGCTCAGTCAGAAAATGGGCAGAAGACCTGAACAGACGTTTGTCCAAAGAAGAAATACAGATGGGTAATCAGCACGTGAAAAAATGCTCAACATCACTAAATTGTTAGAGAAATCAAAGTAGCAATGATAGATCACCACACACTGGCCAGAATGGCCATCACCTAAAAGTCCACAAATGGGGTATGTTGGTGAGGATGTGGATTAAAAGGGAACCCTCCTACACTGTTGGTGGGAATGCAAATTGATACAGCCAGTGTGGAGAATAGTATAGAGGTTCCTCAAAAAACTAAAACTAGAGTTGCCATGGGATCCTGCAATCCCAGTCCTGAAGAAAACTATAATTCAAAAAGATACATGCACCCCAGTGGCCATAGTAACGCTGTTCACAATAGCTAAGACATGGAAACAACCTACTTGTTTATCAGCAGATGAATGGATAAAGAATTGGTACATTCTTTATTTTTCAGCCATAAGAAAGAATGAAACACTGCCATTTGTAGCAGTGTGATTGTACTTGAAGAATATTATGTTTAGTGAAATAAGTCAGAGAAAGACAAGTAATGATTGATTGGTATGTAGAATCTAAAAAATAAAACAACTGAATATATATGGCAGAACAGACTCACAGGTATAGAAAACAAATTAGCGGTAGCCAGTGAGGAGAGGAAAGGATAGAGGGTCAGGGCAGGGGATGAAGAGATGTGGACTGTTTTGTATGAAATAGATAAGCAACAAGGATATGTACAGCACAGGGAATTATAGCCATTATTTTGTATATAACTTTTAATAGAATAAAATCTAGAAAAATACTGAATCACTATGCTGTATGCCTGAAATGAACATAATATTGTAAATTAGCTATACTTTTTTTAAAAAAGAAGTTGAAAGCATATGGAATCTTCCTGGACCAGGGATTGAACCTATGTCCCCTGCATTGACAGGTGAATTCTTAACCACTGGACCACCAGGGAAGCCTTTGACTTTCTTTTGATTCATGTTCACAGGTTTTATCAAATGCTTACCAAGAAACTGGTCTGAGCATTTTTGCAAGTAATTCTTGAAATATGTTCTTAATGCATCAGGCTGTTGATAAATAACTTATTGTTGGTAAATAATTCATTTTTTGCCATGTATTTTTAATTTATTATTTAATTTTTTATTTTTAATTTCACTGGAGTTGTGCATGTTTGTAACAGTTAAGCAGACTATTATCAGTACATAATTTACAAGGATGAGGCATCCATGAAAAAGACTCACTTCCTATTGTATAAGCCCAGGACTGAGGCAATAATTCACCTTTTTAGTCCCTAAAATAGGGGACTTGCTGCTTCTAGTCCTGACTGGTTCAAAAGGAAAGTTTGTCAGTATTTATCTCATTTGGTTGCAAGTAAAAAGTAAATGATCTGCCTTTGGAAATGTAGCCAGTGTTCATTAGTGGCTTTGGATAATGTTTTCCTTGATGATACAAGTACTGTTTTTCTTTGTTGAACTTAACTTGTTTTCTACTTTATGAATAACATTCCTTATTCCTTCAGAAATTACTGTGGCAGAAGCTGTTAGCACAACCCAAAGCCTTTGGAATACCTATGGCTTTTTTCAAGCTTGGCTTCCCTGGTAGCTCAGAGGTTAAAGCGTCTGCCTGCAATGTGGGAGACCCAGGTTCGATCCCTGGGTCGGGAAGATCCCCTGGAGAAGGAAATGGCAACCCACTCCAGTATTCTTGCCTGGGAAATCTCATGGACTCAGGAGCCTTGTGGCCTACAGTCCATGGGGTCGCAAAGAGTCAGACACGACTGAGCGACTTCACTTTCACTTTTTTCAAGCTTACAAACGTGATAGAGCATGTTTTTTTTTAACTGAAAACTATACATCAGAAAGATTGGCCCAAACCACTAAGGTGGCATTGAAAAGGGATAAAAGTAAAAAAGGGGGAGGTTATTAAAGTGATTTTGCATACAGGGTGAAAAATATCAGCTTTATAAGTGCACACCTTGGAGAATGGACTGGGCAGAGGTTCATTAAAAAGTAAATGAATAACACCTGGGGCTTTGCATGGAACGCTTGCTTTGCATGGATTGTTGGTATGAACGTTTGCTAAAATCGAGAAGCAGCGTGAATAAACACTTGGGTAATTGCACCCTCCGTGTTGTATGGGGTGGACCACATCTGAGTGTTGTGTTAAGTCTGCGTGCTTGCAGAAGAAGACACTTAAAAAGTGTGGTTGGAGTGAAGCTCTTATACTTCTTTTAGCAGAGCTCACTTATGCATCCAGAAGGGCTTCTCCCAGAGCTGAGCTTGCCGTCACTGGTAGTGTTCAGACTGGAATATATGCTTCATGACCAGGGGAGGGGGGGGCGGTTTCTGGGTAGTGACCCCACGGCCAAGACCATGTCTGGCACACAAGTGTTCTGTGAGTGAGAGACTAATGACCATCTCTTGGGAAGAATGTCCTTGGAGATCCCTATGCTAGCTGCCTCATAGTCACCTACCAGGTGGGCACTCAACCCAGTGCTCTGTGCCGTTCTAGAGCACTGCATGGTGGGGTGGGGCGGGAGACGGGAGGGGGTTCCGGAGGGGGCAGACATATGTATACCTGTGGCTGGTTCATGTTGATGTATGGCAGAAACCAACGCAATATTGTGAAGCAAGTGTCCTCTTGCAATAAAAAAGAAAAGTGCATCTAAGTTGGAGACAAAAAAGATCGATCACATTTGTGGGAAATCCTGCACCAGAGACACCGGTGCAGCTTCTGGACTAGATACACAAGTTGCAAAATCCCCATCTTCTTCCTGCTTCCTTCTTCTCATGCCTCCACTTTCTCCATCACAGAGCATCAGAACTACTTTGGAATCGATGAGAGCCTCGGCCCTGTGGCAGTCAGCATCCGGAGGGAGAAGGTGGAAGACCCCAAGGAGAAGGAAGGGCCCCAGTTCAACTACCGAGTGGTTTTCAGGACAAGTGAGGTACTGGGCGCTCGTGGCGTCTGCCCTGGGCTGGGCCCCTGGTCACTGCTTGGGTTGTTTCCCACAGTGTGTTGCTTTCATTGTCAGTGTTGATCACACCAGTTAAGATGACTGAAAGGGCTTACACTGTTTGGTTCCGAGTGAAGTGCAGTGATTTTACTGTCATCTCACAGGACAGAAAGGATAAAATCATCAGAATGTAAGGTTCTTGGGCATAAGGCAGAGGACAAATCTGAACTATATGATTCATGTCAAAATTGAAAAACAACTTTAGAATCAAATGCAGAAGACCAGGAAGCCACCCCTGAAGTGAATGTTGGCTTAGCGTGTCTGTGGACCCAGCAGCTCTGTGGACCCACACTTCCTCCCACCTGCAACCAGGTCACTCCTCCACTGCTCTTGCTTTGAGTGAAAAATGTGGCTGTTACACAGATGGCTGATGCACGTAGATGGGAATGTTAATTTACATGAACCAGATCTGATTTGCACTTCAGTTTTTATCCTCTTGACCATTGTAATTAGATGGGAATGTGTTGGTCACACAGTCCTGAATGTGTATTTTGGCGACTGCTGGCTCTGAGTTCAGAGAGCCCCTCAAAGGCTTTGCCCAAGCCTAGTACTTGGTGTCTGCTTGCCTGGGCCTAGGTTCTGGGCTGTAAGTAGGAGAAAAAAGCCCTCTCTGAAGATGGTATAATTTAAGTTGTGGACCTGTGCCATCCAGTTTAGTAGCTGCTGACTACAGGTGGCTATTTGAATTTAAGGGGATTGAATAAGAAATATGGCTCCATTGCCACACCTGTAGCAGGCCACGCGCTTCACGGCCACTTGGGGGATGATGGCCCCCGCGCCAGCCAGTGCAGCAGGAGGACGGTCTCATCACTGCCCTGGGCACCGTGCAAATGCCAGGCGCCACTGCGACCTCCATTACCACGGCTGCCTTGTAGCAGGAGTGGAGGGTAGGGGGTGGGGTGGGGTGGGGTGAGAGCCAGACCTCTAGGCTGGCAGTGCCGCTGGGTTCCTGTCTCGGCGCACTAGACCTGGGATTAGATTTGCTGTGTCAGAACCGTGACTCCATGAGGACATATCCCAGATAGGGAGGAAGAGCCTTCTTGGACCTGAGTCACTTGCCCCTAGAGGTCTCAGAGTGGCCCCACCCAGCCTCGGGAATTGTCAGCAGTGGGAAGTTAAATAGAAGAACACGAAGAGTAGAAGACAGAAAAAAATAAGAAAACAAATAAAAAGGAAAAATACAAAAAGAAAAACAAAAATACAAAAAGAGTAGAAGAAAAGAAGATGATGGACCACGGGAGAAAGGAAAGGGAAGGACGGAGGAGGAGGAGGCCGGGACTGGCCCAGCCCTGGCTCCTGGCAGCACTGTTGGCTCTGACTGCGGGGGTGGGGTGGGGGGTGTCTTTATGTCTCCCTGGTGGGGCCTTGCCCCCTCCTCCTCATGCCCTGGGCACACCTGGTTATGTCAGCCCACCCAGCTCCTTCCTGACTTCTGTATACCTGTGTGTAAAGACTGATGAAGGTTGAATCTGCTTCTTCAGATTGAGAACTGTAAGTCTCCTATACTCACTTAGAAAAGAGCCTTCTCTTTCTTCTTCCTTTTTTTAAGGCAATTGAAACATTATGCTTTAAAGAGTCAAGGTTACCTGAAGTGTGTGCTATTTTGCCCCACAGCTGACGACGCTGAGAGGAGCAATTTTGGAAGATGCCATACCCTCTACCGCCAGGCATGGGACTGCACGTGGGCTCCCACTCAAAGAAGTTCTGGAATACGTCATTCCTGAGCTCAGCATCCAGTGCCTGAGGCAAGCCTCCAGCTCACCCAAGGTCTCAGAGCAACTGCTCAAGCTCGATGAGCAAGGGGTGTGTATCATGTATGAGACTGACGTGTGTGGCGCTTGGTGTCCGTGGTCCTGAATGTTTCAGAGTTTTCCCGTCCATCTCCCTTTTAAGATTATTTTTAACGCCTTAAAGCATTTTCTCTCCAGTTTTTCCCAAATGTGCCTCTATTACTAGTTACGATGACTTTATTATTAAGTAATGCATCTCCTGCTGAGTTGTGACTTGCATTGTTTTTTTAAAAGATGATTGTGTACTTGTTTTCTTTTTAAACTTTTTTTATTTATTTTTGGCTGCATTGGGGCTTTGTTGCTACACGGGTTTTCTCTAGTTGTGGCCAGCAGGGACTACTCTCTGGTTGTGTGATGACTTCGCATTTTGGTGGCTTGTCTTGTTGCATGCCGAGCACAGGCTGTAGGCGCAAGGGCTTCAGTAGTTAATGTGTGTGGGCTCCGTAGCTGTGGCTTGCAAGCTCTGGAGCTCAGGCTCAGGAGCTGTGGCTCAAAGGCTTCGTTGCTCTGCAGCACGCGGAATCTTCGTTCCCTGTCCTCTGAACTCCTGTCCTCTGCATCGGTAGGTGGATTCTTAATCACTAGAGCACCAGGGAAGTCTGTGATGTGCATTATTTTTATCAAGGTCTGGTATGTCCCAGCCAGCAGGAGCAGATCTGATTCCTGACTGTTAGAGATCGCTGGTGTCTTGCCCCAGGCTTTTTGTTAGTTGCTGTTGTGGTTTTTAAATTTACTTATTTCAGTTGTTTATTTGGCTATGCCTGGTCTTAGTTGCAGAATGTGGGTCTGTGATGTGGCATGTGGGATCTAGCTCCCTGACCAGGGGTCAAACCTAGGCCCTCTGTGTTGAGAGCATGGAGTCTTAGCTGCTGGGCCACCAGGGAAGTCCATCCCCCGGGTTTAAAGAACTCACATTGGACCTTTCCCTGAACTAACATTTATTGTTTTTTACTGTGTGCAAAGCATCAGGATTATGGATGGCAGTGAACAGCATGCATCAGGGGAATCGAGAAGCTAAGACCTGGTCCTTACTCTTGGGGAGATCACTATGACAGAGCACAAAGGCCCTTGCAAGGCAGAATGTGGCTGTGGTGGGTTTGAAGAGGCCGAAGTGCAGTGTGTTCTGGGGAAAGAGGAAGTAACCTCTGAAGGAGGTGGTGTTGTGACTGGGCCTTTAAGTTTGAGTAGAATTCCAACAGGGAAATATGAGTACTTAGCTCTTTTGGAAACTATGACTCTTTTCTTTTCAAGGAAAGGGCACACACAGGAAAGCTGAGAGTTAAAACGACAGTAAGCATAGAAGAGTGAATGCTGGGCTAAGGCTTGTGCCCTTGGTATGGGAGGCAGTAGGAAGCACTGAAGGGTTTCGAGTGGGACGTGACATGCTGGTAGTTGTGCTTTAGGAAGATTATTGGAATTGGACAGTCAGGTGAAGGTAGAGCTTCATGGTGGCCTGGAGCTCAGTTATGTGATTATTGACATCATCCGGGAGAGAATGATGGACAGGATGTAGATGCTGACCCAGCAGATGGAAAAAGGTCTTTTAACTTCAGACGCAAGATAATTTGTAGGCGAAACTGAGAGATCGGTGCCCAAGTGTATGCAGTTTGTTTTAAATGAGTGGATTTGTGTTTCAGTCCCTAATGGCTTAAACAGTTAAAAACCTACCTGGGCCGGGAAGATCCCCTGGAGAAGGACATGGCAACCCACTCCAGTGTCCTGGCCTGGAGAATCCCATGAACTGAGGAGCCTGGTGGGCTACAGTCCATGGGGCCGCAAAGAGTTGGACACAACTAAGCGACTGGCACTTGTCACTTTTCTTTCACCTGGTTTAAACAAAAGAAAAAGACAACGTGATGTCCTTCCAGAAATTTCCAAGGAAAATATTTTGACACATTTTGGAGGGAAGACGTGGTATTTCCTGGTTGACCCAGTAACACTCACTGTGTTGTATTGGTGGAGTGTTTGATACCTGGATGGCTGGAATTCTAAAAGAGATGAAGTTGTAATTGTTCTAGCAAATTAACACTGCATTCTCAGCCAGAGGAAACAGACACCATGATCCTCAGAATGGCTAATCCTGAGATCTGCCTTTCTCAACACTGAGGCCTCACATATTCAGACCAACAACTAAACCCAAGTAGCTTTCTAAAATTGCACAGGAGCATTCACCATGGTTGCCGCTAGTAAAGTGTGTGGTATGCAGCGGCTGTGAGCAGCTGAGAAAATCCTGTTGTCATGGAGGGGCAGAGCAGCTGTGTTGCTGCTGGTCTGGGGACTCAGGGTTCAGGCGGGCTTGGTGTGAAGCATGCGTCCCTGAGCCAGACTTGGGTCCGCTTGCCTGCACAGTCAAGCCAGCTTGTGGTGAAGGTGAGTGCAGTGTTTAAGGAAGCCAGTGCATCCTATAGTTCCAATTATACGTTTCCAGTGCTTTTTATTTTTTTTTTTGAGATTATATTTATTTGACTCTGCTACAATATGATGTCTTGACTTCCCACAAATCTTAATGATATCTAAAGGTATCTTAGTGATATCTTATCTCATATTCTAGTTTCTAAAGAGTCTTTAAAAGTTACACTCATCAGTTGGGGTGTTTGAGAGTTTCTTCCAGTTAGTGCTGTTTTTATCCATTTTCCTAATAGAAAAGCTGCCCAGGGAGGGAATGGGCCAATTTTTATGTTACTATTCTTAAGGGGTTTTAATCTCAAGAAATTACATACAAAGGATAGATTGTTGTTTTCTGCTTTCTTGGAGTTTGGAATCTATTCATGGTTTGACACTGAGTTTATCTGCTCTGTACAAGAGATGCTGTAATAGTGAGAGGTATAGTAGGTCCCAGATCATTCATTCCATTCTTTACATTCGATAAGATGTGTTGAGCAGGAAGACTCCATGCCATGGAGAATAATAAAGAAAGGAATACTGAGCAGTACTTGAAAGTTTTGTTACTTTATCTACGTAAATTCGTCAACTTCTAAGATCCCTTTTTTTTAAGACTATCCTAGTTTTTCTAACAATTGAGTTCATAAGATTATATAAATTGACTTTTCTTTTTAAATTGGAGTATAGTTACAATGTTGTATTAGTTTCAGATGTACAGCAGAGTGAGTCAGTTATGCATATATATGTATGTATATTCTTTTTACTGTAGATTATTATGGGATATTGAGTAGAGCTCCCTAGCTATACAGTAGGTCCTTGTTGTTTATCTGTTTTATATAGTGTGTATGTGCTAAGTCACTTCAGTTGTGTCCAACTTTTGGTGATGCTGTGGACTTATGCCCTCCAGGCTTCTTTGTCCATGGGGTTCTCCAGGCAAGAATACTGGAGTGTGTTGCCATGCCCTCCCCCAGGAGATCTTCCTGACCCAGAGATTGAACCCATGTGTCTTACATCTCCTACATTGGCAGGTGGATTCTTTACCACTTGTGCCACCTGAGAAGACCATATGTAGTAGTGTGTTATGTTAATGCAAAAGTCTTAATTTGTACCTCCCCACTAGGTCGACTTTGTAAAAACAATAATTCAGGTTGGTTATGACAGCTTACTGACTTAGAATATTATGGCATCTTTGGATTCGTTTGTTCTTAAGCCAACTGCCCCTCCAGATATATGTTCACTCATGCACCAGGTTTGCTTGAAAGGAAATCAAAACAGTCTGAACACATGAGACTACAACTTAGAACAGGTGATTGAGTTTAGAAAGTGCAGTGACAGGACTTTCCTGAACACTTGAATTTATTTTCAAGGCCATTCTGAGACTTTGTCTTTTGATACCTTCCTTTAAATTTAAATTTTATGGTCAATAACTACAGAGTTTCTGGCCTTGGGTACAGAGCATGTGGTCTTGATCCATTCTCGGGGGGCTGGGGATCTGTCTATGCGGGGTCTGTGCGTTCAGCCCTGGACACGGGAGCAGTATAGAGTTTTGACAAGTGGGTGTTTTTAGTTTTTGACTGTGGTGATGCCCGAGGTTCCTAGTTCCCTGAGGTTCCCCCCAGGACTGTGAGCCTGGTGCAATTCGCATCAGAACAGTTAAGGAGGGTCAGCGGGAGTGAAGGTGTGGTTAAAAGTGACCTCAGGTGTAGGTGTAGAGGCCTTAGAGATGAAGCTTGTTCCAAGAGAATTGGGGGTTTTAGTTCATGGAGAGCTGGGGTCTGTCCTCCCCTTGGAATTGTGCCAGCTTTCTGATAAACCATGGGTGGGAGGGGTCAGCCTCGGTATATTGCATTGCTGTTGATTTCATGAGGTTTCTAAGAGACGGAGAGCTGTGTCTTCCTCCATACAACGTCCCATTCTGTTCTTTTATTGGACTTGTGCTACACTGGCCACAGTGGTTAATCCTCAGTCGCTGGAGATGGTTCTGTCTCCCAAGACCCATCTCGCGTCCTCTCCTACTGGCACACAGGTCACAGAGGCCAAGCTGGTGAGTGTGTGTGTGTGTCGGGGGGGTGGGGCGGGGGGGCAGGCCCAAGTGGTGTGTGTGTGTAAGAGGGCATCTCCACTGGAGCAGAGTTCTGGGGGCTGGGAAGGACACCTGGGGGCTTTGAAGTCTCTCCTAGCCACATCCATGGGCCCAGGGCTTCTTGGATGAAAGGCGAATCCTCTTCCCAGTTGGGATGTAGACGCGCTCGTTTGTCCGGAAGCTGGAAGAAAGGATATGTGAGCGAACAGCCCTGCACTCAGCACAGAAGCCCTGAGGGGCTTTCAGTTATCTGGGTATTTGGCCCCTGCTTGGGCTTCCCTCGTGGCTCAGCTGGTAAAGAATCTGCCTGCAATGCGGGAGACCTGGGTTCGATTCCCTGGGTTGGGAAGATCCCCCGGAGAAGGGAATGGCTACCCACTCCACTCCAGTATTCTGGCCTGGAGAATTCCATGAACTATATAGTCCATGGGGTCACAAACAGTCAGAACTCAGCGACTTTCAATATTAACTATTCTTGAGTCACAAAAGCATCATGTCCACAAGGGTAGGGACTGGAGAGAAACTATGTGTGTCCAGAGAGGGCCCTGCTTCAGCCACTGGGGCCACCGCAGCCCCCAACCCTGGGGCCAGAGATGGCTTTGCCCCGGGCCTGCTCCCCAGAGGTTGCTGCTGGGGATGGTGGGGCACCCTGGGACCAGCCACAGGTGTGGGAGGGCACGGAGAAGGCAGGGTGGTGCTGGAGGAGGTGACAGGGCTCCAGGGGAGTAGTGAGCAGGGTGGGGGGCAGCCTTGGGACAGTGAGCTCCTAGGATGCAGTTGATGGTGCAGCCACCCCTGCTGGGTGCAGAGGAGATGGGGGTGTGGGAATGTGTGGTCCTGGGGACGCTGGGGATGCATGCCTGCTAATCACACCACAGAATTTCAGGGGGACTCGCTGTAAGGCTGGGGCCAGACAACTGGAGAGGGCAGAAGAGAGGTCGAAACGTCACAGCTCTGAGGAGGAGGAGAGTCATCCAGGGGTCACGCTAGAGAACTAACCCAGATTCTGACAGTCAGCAACGCCATCACATCGGCGGTGGCACCTGTCAGTCCCGAGTGCTTCCCGAAGTGCCTCAGGGTCCCGCAGTGTCTTCCGAATCACTCACAGCGATGAGTGTTCATGGCGAAATAGCACGAGGCTTTTGTCTCATGCTTTTTTTTTTAAGATGATGGTCCCTTTGCAATAAGGTGGTGGCTTGAGTTGATTGGAAACGTTTATTCCTCAGTCCCTGGGTGCATGGAAGTGTTTTTCGTCTTGATGTTACTAAAGACCTAGTAAGTAAATGTTAGTCGCTCAGTCATGTCTGGCTCTCTGCCAGGCTCCTCTGTCCATGGGATTCTCCAGGCGAGGGTACTGGAGTGGGGAGCCATTCCCTCCTCCAGGGGGTCTTCCCGACCCAGGGATTGAACCCGCGTCTCCTGCGTTGCAGGCGGATTCTTCACTGTCTGAGCCACCAGGGAATCAGCACAGTTCATAATGCTAACAGCTTAAACCCAGCATCTCACAGGCCCACACTCGGAGCCTGGAACCGTGTCCTCACAGTGTGATTTGGGTGATTTGGGCAGACCAGAACATCAGGCCCGTGTGCTGTCTCCCCCTCCCTCCCCCAAGCCCCAGGTGCCGTCCTTGTAGGTGGCTCCCGGTCAGATGGTGAACAGGGAGTCGTCACTTTGGCTCCTCCCCTCCCACAGAGCTCTCAGCCAGGGCACAGCACGTGTACGCACGGTCAGATGGTGAACAGGGAGCCGTCGCTTTGGTCCTCCCCTCCCGCATAGCTCTCAGCCAGGGCACAGCACCTGTACGCATCGGTCAGATGGTGAACAGGGAGTCATTGCTTTGGCTCCTCCCCTCCCGCATAGCTCTCAGCCAGGGCACAGCACGTGTACGCACGGTCAGATGGTGAACAGGGAGTCGTCGCTTTGGTCCTCCCCTCCCGCATAGCTCCCAGCCAGGGCACGGCACGGGTACTGGTGCTCTCTGCCTGCTCAGCCCTGAGCTTCCCCAGCACCTCCACTGAGATGCATAGCCTGCGGGTCCCTCCCTTTCTCGGACTGTAAGCGTCATAGGTCACTCGGATGAGACTGCTGTCATCACTGTGCTACTCGAGAGAAATTAGTACCATTTTGCCTTATTTTACTGATGCAATCAGCTCTGGGTTTTGATTAAAGGCTCTGTTTTACAGTTTGGTAATAAAAGTGCACAGTGTTGTGGACAGATGCCTTTAGGGAATTGGGGAGGGCTGATAATCCGCCAGTCTTTGAGGCTCAGATTGCTGCTAGTAGGATGAAGTGCCCTGCTTTTGTGTTTGATGGGTAGTTCCTCTTTAGGGGAAATAAAAAGCTGTAAAGGTGGATCCCATGTCTCCCCTGCCTTAGGAGGAAGTAGTGTGGTACCTTCCATCATGGCACGGATGGACAGAAAGACAGAATTATAGCAGGCACCCTTCAGTTGCTATTAAAGTTCTTTATGGTCTATTGTATATTTAGCATACATTTTCAAGATAGTCAGAAATGTAGAAATGACTGTAATGTTTCAGCCAGAGTTACTTTTATGGAGATAAGACATTATTCTATCAATATACGTGGATCACAATTCTCAGTGGGAGTCTTTCCTCCCCAGACCTTAATTTGAGTTGTTTTTTCCATTACAGTCTTTCATATTTCCATGAATGTTCAAATGATGACAACAAAAAAGTGTTAAGAACCAGAGAGGGAAAACTTCTGAAAATATACAGCTTTTTTTTCTTTCTATCTTCGAAGATAATGCTATTTACTATATAGAGGGTATAAGATGTTTCCACAGCTCTATTTTTAAATAAATGTTTGAACCTAGCTGTCTGTTTTGGAAACCTGCAAACTCCCATGTAGGCAAGGCCATTCACTGTATTTCTTAGGTTGTCTGACATTTCTCCAGCTGTTATCTTCAGGTCTCTCGGTTTGTTATGAATTTGTAGGGTTTTGCAGAATGACAGTTGATTACTTTTTTTAGCTTCTGGAAATTGTCCTGGCATGCTTTCCTGTGAACAGAATTCTCAGCTCCTATCATTTTAATTTTACTGAAGTTAGCTTGTTTGATGCTTTTTAATTTTTTTAATTTATTTTATGTTTTATATTGAAGTATGGGCTTCCCTGGTGGCTCAGACAGTAAAGAATCTGCCTGCAATGCGGGAGACCCAGGTTCATTCCATGGGTCAGGAAGATCCCCTGGAGAAGGGAATAGTACCTGCTCCACTATTCTTGCCTGAAAAATCCCGTGGACAGAGGAGCCTGGCGGCTGCAGTTCGTGCAGTCACAGAGTGTCGGACAGGACTGAGCGACTAACAGCGTAGTTGATTTACAGTGTTGTGTTAGTTTCAGGTGTACGTGTCTGATACTTTTGCCAAGTAATTTACCTTTCTCCCCCATTTCAGCTGAGCTTTCAGCACAAGATCGGGATTCTGTACTGCAGAGCTGGCCAGAGTACCGAAGAGGAGATGTATAACAACGAGACGGCAGGCCCAGCTTTTGAAGAATTCCTTGATCTGCTGGGCCAGAGGGTGCGGCTGAAAGGATTTAGTAAATATCGAGCTCAGCTGGACAATAAAAGTAAGCTTCAGACTTGCATGTCTGCACAAATTTAATTCCTCAAAGGTAGGCACACCGCAGACATCTAAGTAAGTGGTCCTGCGCCCTCCTGTTCCTGACCCCAGCAGCGGCTGAGCCAGCTTACTGGGGATGGAGTTGCGATTTCCTCAGATGACCAGGGGGCTTCCCTGGTAGCTCAGGTGGTAAAGTATCCATCTGCAACGCAGGAGACCTGGGTTCAATCCCTGGGTCGGGAAAATCCCCTGGAGAAGGGACTGGCTACCCACTCTAGTATTCTTGCCTGGAGAATTCCATGGACAGAGGAGCCAGGTGGGCTACAGTTCATGGGGTCCCAAAGTTGGACACGACTGAGCAACTGAGCACACCCATGCAGTCAGATGAGTAAGGAAAGCACATTTCTCAAGGGCATTGTGTCTGACATAATCTCAAAAAGCCCATTCTTCTTCCTTTGTAACAAGAGCAGAGATCCCCCAGTATTCTGTGAAGAATCTTTTATGTTCTTTTTTCTTTTCGCCTCACCTCTGTGTTCCACCCTGTCCCACTGCAGCTTGACCAAACCCTGCATTCGTTTCTGAAACGTCTGAATATTTCCACACCCACGCAGGCCGTGCTTGCAGCCTTGTCTTGTCCATAGCCTTTCTCACAGTATTGCCTGGGGAGCTGAAGCTCTGATTACACACATCCTGTTTTCCAAGGACCTTAGTCAGATTCTCTCAAGCGGGGCACCTATGGGTTCCCTCCTATGTGTGAATCTTTCTTCTCTCTCCATTTCAATAATCCTGTTCCTTATGGTCCTCATAAACTCTAAATATTCAGCCTTTGTATTGGTGTTGTTACTTAGTTGCTCTCAACACACCTGAAAATACCAGGTAGGGTAATTTTGTGTATTTGGGGAAATTCTGCCTATTGTCAAGCAGTGATTTGCTTGCCCTTTTACTGAAGAGTGAGTAAAAGATGGATCTGTGAGGGCATCCAGCCCTCTAGAAGGGGTCAGGGGGAACTGTCCTGGGGGAGCATCAGCCAGGATTGGAACCAAGGCCCTGTGGCCCCAGGTCTCACCTTGTGACCATCAGTGACACTTGGCTACAACAGAGCAGCGCCACGCTTCCTGTGCCTGGCTTGTCATCAGTTCTGGGGTTTGAAAAAAAAAAAAGCTCACCTGGAGAATAATTGCTTTACAACATTGTGTTGGTTTCTGCCATGCAACAGTGTGAATCAGCCATAAGTATCCATATGTTGAGCCTCCCCCACGTGAGCCCCCCTCCCATCCCAGCTCTCTAGGTCACAGAGCACAGGGTTGAGCCCCCTGTGCTGTACAACAGCTTCCCAGCAGCTGTCTGTCCACACGTGTGCTCTCAGTCGTATCTGACTCGTTTTTGACTCCGTGGACTCTAGCCCGCCAGGCTCTTCTGCCCACGGGATTCTCCAGGCAAGAACACCGGAGTGGGTTGCCATTTCCTCCTCCAGGGGCTCTTCCTGACCCAGGGACTGAACCTGAGTTTCCTGCTTGGCAGGCCGATTCTTTACCACGCATCACTGCATATACACGACAGTGCTACACTATCAGTCCCTCCTCACCTCTCCTCTCACTGTGTCAGCAAGCCCATTCTCTATGTCTCCGTTCCTTCCCTGCAAATAGAGTCATCAGCTCTGTTCTTCTAGATTCCATTTACACGTGCTTATACGAAATATCTGTTTGTCTGTTTTTGAAAGTGACACTTAGAGGATAGATCACAATATCTGGAGAAAAGTTGGCTCACGTACAGGCCCTGTGTGTCTTCCACAGATGTCAAGGTTGGAGTTTGACTATAAAGTTGAATGTGCATTGCTCATGCCTCAGAAATGTAAAGGTTAGAAAATAATATACGATACCTATTGTGAGTGTCCACTTCTTTTAAGAAAGATCATTGAGGCCTTTTCTGAATTTTCTTTCTTTTTTCTCTGCCAAGCTCCCCTTACCTACAGACTACCATACACTCGCTAAGCATGCTGCCCTTAGGGACGCCTTGCAGAAGAATGAGCTCATTCTTCATGGGCTCATTGCTCCTCTGCATGTCTGCTGTCCTTCTGCTGTGGGAGGGATGAGGGGACATTTTAAAAGCTCCTGATGTATACATTCTATACAACTACAGCATAGATAGTGCAAATGCTTTTTTTCCCCCTGTGTACAGAATTGACATCAGCTTTGAGTTTTTATGACCTAGGAGATATCTAATACATTACAGATGTCATGCTAATCATGTTAGCTCAAGGAAATAACAAAATTTTGACAGGTTGATTCATATTTTTATGAGCAAGGTGTTCTATGAGAGACAAAGAAATCATGGCACGTCTTCCCTTTAGAGGAACTTTCTAACAGTTGTGTTTCATAGAATGGTGGGATAAAAGTTATGCCTTTTATGCAATGGGCAAGAAAATCTTAAGTTCAGGAGAACTGTGTTTACTTTTTAATGTTTATTTATTAATTTTTGTCTGTGCTGGGTCTTAGTTGTTGCATGTGGGGTTGGCACATGGGCATCTCAAGTTGTTGCCAGTGGGCTTAGTTGCCCAGAGGCATGTGGGATCTCAGTTCTCCAACCAGGGATTGAACCCACATCCCCTGCATTGGAAGGTGGGTTCCTAACCACTGGACCACCAGGGAAGTCCCCTACTGTTTCGGTTTTAATTCTGCCTGCTGCAGGACCTTGGTGAAATCTAGGCCATATTTTATTCACAAAGGAAATTCAGAGTACTTGGGCTAGAGTATCTGAGATGTCCCCTCCAGCTTTAAAATGGGCCGTTTCTCTCTTGAGTACAGAATGACATGGGGTAGGCACAGAAGGGCCATGAGCCGCTAAGCTGCTTTGCCGAGCTGTAGAACACAGACCCCAGGCTGTGGCCACCTTCTTTAGTTAGGTGCAGAGATAAAACCGAAGACTGCCATAGATGACCCTGTATCTCTTTTTTAGTAGAGATATTTGCAGCAAACCCCACCAAGCTTGTGAGTTTACCTTTTCCGTTGCCATACTGATAGTTGAGATGAAAACTTTAAAAATGCTTAATTTCTGGAATTCATCCTTTAGTATGGGCTTGGGATAGACAGGCTATGACCACATTTTTTTAAGTGTTTCTCCCCCTTCCCCTCAGAATTGCACTTTTCTTTTTTCATTGCAATTTCCTGAATCTGAAGCCCACTGACCAGACTCTTAAGCATCCGTCAGCATTTCTCTTACTGAATTTTAAACACTGGAGTAAGTGTTGTGGTGGGAGTCCTTGAATCTGCGGGTTAGTTCATCCTCTGACCTTCACAGTAGTCATCATTCCTTCATGACCAGCCTCCTCTCTTCCAAAGCCACTTTTACTGTCAAGATCCTAAGAGAAGACAGTTTAAATGGAGGATTACTCCCTAAAAAGTCCTATGAAAAAATAACAAATACGCATTTAATGAATAGTTAAAAGAGAAAATGTCTTTATTTGGGGACTAGGTAGTATACAGCTTATTAGATGAATATACTCTCTGACCATCTGCAAGTTGATCTACCAATATCCATAAATAAATGTTCTACATGTTCCCCTTACTCATGAAATTGCCTTCTATGACTACCTTTCCAGTGCAAAACTGTATATATTTTTTTTTTCGAAGTATTTTCAGGACTATTTCTGAATTGGATATAAATGCTGGAAATAAAAAAAAATTACATGATTTAGAAAGAAAATAATAAATGCTCAGGAAGATTAAGTGTTTTAATGTTTTTAAAGTAAAAAGTTTTAAATTTCAGATTAAAAAAAAAAAGAGTTAGCCCTAGGTAACTCTTCAGAGTTTTCCCAATAAACCCAATGGAATAAACTTCATTTTAAATAATATTGACTGGTATTGTTCCTTGTTCTTTAAAAGGTGGAAAAACAGATATAGCTCAAGGACTGAGAAAGACAGTAGGAATTGTTTACCTCTTAATTTCTTTTTATCTTTTTATCTTTATCCGTATGCAAGGTGGTTCAAAACCCCATCCTAAAATCATTACTTGGATGGTTCATAGTCACCATGTTGGCTTGGCGTCTGCAATTCTCAGTGAGGTAATCTGTTGATGATACAGATGGGTCTTGAATTTGCAAAGAATCGTTCTGCTTTTGAAAAGATGAATAGCTGTATGATTAACAGGGATTTAGATGTCATCGTTTTTTAACATGTGTCAGTGCATAATATACAGTAAGAGATCTCATTCATTCTCCTTGGTCTTAATCATATGACTGCATCATTGCATTGCCTGTTGAAAAGAAAATTAGTTCCATGATTCAGGAAAGAAATCCTTAATATCCTTTGTCCACATTTCCATACGAAGTCAATCCTGTTTCATTTTTCTGAGTTCTGGAGGGTCAAGTGCCCAGGAATAACTAAGAATTAACTGTAAAAAAACACACACACACACGCACGCATGCGCGTGCGCGCAATATGGGGCAAGGACAACTTCTGACTAGCTCAGCCCCATCTAATCATTGCACCCAGACCTGCGCCAGACCATACCTCCTCCTCTTCTCTTCCCCTGTACCCCTCGTGGCTGAAGCATCTCTCCCATGTGGGTCATCAGCCCTGGGAAGGCAAGAATGCAGAAGAAAAAGAGAGGAAACCATGTGCTCAGTAGAAAGCCCGTGTGAGAGCAAATGAAGAAAACCCAGGCAGCTGCCACGGGCTGGAAAGTGGTAGGAACAGCGCCTGGTGTGCGAGCAACGGGCCGCCACCGGGACACTGCTCCTTTATGGTTGGGCCGTCTGTTCCTTTCAGTTGAATTGCCTTTTGTGATAATGACCTTCTAAGTGTTGAATTGCTAATCTGCAGTGGCCTGACTTGTTCTTGTAATTAATCTTTGTTTTCAGCTGATTCTACAGGAACGCACTCCCTGTATACGACGTACAAAGATTACGAGCTCATGTTCCACGTGTGCACCATGCTCCCCCACACGCCGAACAACAGGCAGCAGGTACAGCCTCCCCGCTGCTTCCACAGCACGTGCCAATCCAAGGGCAGCTCTTCGATGGTATTAGTGTATTCAGAGTTTGCAAAGAATTCCTAGGGTTTTTTGTTTTTGTTTTTTTCCTTAAATGACATTAATTAATCTTTGACTCTTATCATTGGGAAGCATTTTGGCTTTAAAGTGATTATTACTGCACAAGTTTCATTGCACTTTTTTCTTACAAAACTTAAATACTCTCCTACACTCACCTGAATTGCTTGCCAAGCAAAACCTTAATGGGAACCAGTGTCAACCGTATTAATTACAATTTGCAAAACAAAGTCGACAAATGTAACCTGAACTTTGATTTCTGCATGTGGGTAGATAAGTTACCGTAAGAAAGTATGTTATAACTCACTTGTGGCATTCTTTAATTTTAGGAGTTTGATTATATTTGAGGGCAAACCCAGAGTTAAAGCAAAGTTTGTTTTCATGTTTAAGAAAACTTTGTTTTCCTGATGTCACTTAACTGCACTCCTTTGCTCTAAATTAAAGCACCAAAGACTACATGGTAGTTGTTCAGTAAGTATTTGTCAAATGAATGAAACTTAATTGTTGCAGAAAACTGACCTTTCTTTGTATTTGTTTTCTGAGCGCTCCTGAAATTCCATGAAAGTAGTCAAAGGATGCTTCTTTCCGAAGAGGCTACTTGTCCTGTCCCAGGTGGCAAGAACCACCTTAGATCTCACAGCCAGGAAGAGGAGGTCCCCGGCCCCCAGCCTTGTTTGTCCCGTTCGGGGCTGCAGCTCCCCTGTTTATTCATCTTCTTGTAGTAATTGCTAGATGGGTTTTTTCTTCCTAACACTTGACCTCAGCTTCCTGTCCATCTTGTATGTTCTACAGGGTTTTCTAGTAGTCTGAGCTCTGCCCACTACCTTCAGAGGATCTATCTTTTGATCATATGTCTGTATGTTTTTTATGAGATGGAGATACAATCCTTAGATCACGTGTATGAATTTGTATACATATATTGTAAACTAAGGGATCTCCAGCTCTTAAAACATTTATTTGGAATAATGCTATGTGGACTCACTAGATATTCAGTTCAGTTCAGTCTCTCAGTCGTGTCCGACTCTTTGCGACCCCATGAACTGCAGCACGCCAGGCCTCCCCGTCCATCACCAACTCCTGGAGTTCACGCAAACTCAACGTCCATCAAGTTGGTGATGCCATCCAGCCATCTCATCTTCTGTTGTCCCCTTCTCCTCCTGCCCCCAATCCCTCCCAGCATCAGAGTCTTTTCCAGTGAGTCAACTCTTCGCATGAGGTGGCCAAAGTACTGGAGTTTCAGCTTTAGCATCAGTCCTTCCAAAGAACACCCAGGACTGATCTCCTTTAGAATGGACTGGTTGGATCTCCTTGCTGTCCAAGGGACTCTTATTAAGAAGCTCAATTTAGACCATGCAGTTGTCCTACAGATATTTACGAATCATCCAGTAATTAAATTTGGGGTGAGTTGCTGCTCAGAAATCTCATAGGGCTTAACTCAAACCCAGAGAACTTGTCAGCACATTAGTAGAAGTATAACGAGTGCCTTTGGACCCCACTTATGGAGCGTTTGAACCCCAGGGTCCTGCCAGCTCCCCAGTTACCTGAGTCACTTAAAAATTACTTCCTTGGCTGTGTCAGTTCCTACTTAGAGTACTCTTGACCTTCTGTTGTGGCGCGCTGGCTCTCTGTTGTGGCACGCAGGCTCAGCAGTTATGGCCTGTGGGCTTAGTTGCCCCATTGCATGTGGGATCTTAGTTCCCGGATCAAGGACCCAGCCCCAATCCTTGCATTAACCATGGGGCCCCCGGAGAAGCCCCTGGTGGACTCCAAACTGAATCCATCCATTGTTTCTCAAGTGGCAACCTTTGGAATTCCAAAGCTCATTTCACTTTGCTCTTACAGAGCTCAATACTAGATTCCTCTACACCGTTTTTATTGAACTGTAATTAAAATGGTGGTTTTTTGAGTTCTTTATACCTGACTTTCTTTCATTGAAACTATCCCTGAAAGGTCCTACACACAAAAATGTGGATGGAAGCACAGAGGATGGGGAGTGGGATACATGAGTGCTTTCAGTTTCCCAAAAGGGAGACTAAAAAAAAAAAAAAAAAAGTCCCTTGCACTGAAACAGTACATCACACACTGTATAGCCTAAAGACTTATTTGGTTCCATTTTCGTTTTTCTTTTTTAACTTGAGTGAGAATCCATGGTATTGAATAAGTTATGCTGATGAGATAGAATATTGTTTAAAAAAAAAACTGTTTTGCTTTTTTCAGTTACTTTTATATATATGGAATATGTATGATCTTATATGTGGTTCATTGGGAAATTTACATATTCAACATAGGTAATCATGTAAAAAGGATGAGAATGTAGGGTGTGGGATAAAAATCATTGGGCTTGCGTTCTGAACTTAACCGTGGCCAGTTACTTACCTTGTGGCCTTGGCAAAGATTCTTAGTCTCTCAAGAAATGTGATAATTATATAATGAGGATGAAGAAGGAAATGGCAACCCACTCCAATACTCTTGCCTGGAGAATCCTGTGGACGGAGGAGCCTGGTGGGCTGCTGTCCATAGGGTCGCACAGAGTCAGACACGACTGAAGCGACCTAGCTCCAGCAGCGGTGTGTAATGAGGATGTACTCTAGGTAGCCAGTCGTGGGTGCTTGGAACCACGTGCTGAGAAGGAAGGAGTCCACACCCAAGCTCAGACAGACAGGATGCTGTATGTTTGTGATACCTTCCAAAGGTTTGGACGTGAGGAGATTTGACACACGTGAGTATATCTGGACAAAATGATATGTAACATCTTCCTCTTGATGTTAGAATTCTGTGATTCTAGGGCTTTCTTTGAGGCTTCCTCCTTCTAGGTTGGAAAAAAGCTTCAGCAGAAAAATATAGTCGTTAAGAGCAGGAATTCTAGAACCACATTTCCTAGCTACTATCTTTGTGACCTTAGGTCACAAAAAAGTTTTCTATGCTTTATTTTTCTTTCCTGAGTATTGAATGCATACAGAGACATGCCTAGAATGCAGAGAACGGTTACCATTTGTGGAATGAATTAATGAACGTTTCTTAGTTGACAGAATCAGAGGAGTTAATATGTATAAAGCACTTAAAATAGTGCCTGGCACAGAGTGTGCTCAATAAATTTGGGGGGTCATTACAATTTATAACTTATGAGATATAGAGGACAAGTATTTTAGATGACTTACTTTGCATTTCATCTTCCTGTTCCCAATCCTAAAGATTTATTATGAAAAGCTAAGGCCTGAATAGCTAAGAAAATAAGGGACTAATTTATCAGCAATTTCAGAAAACTATGTTAACTCTGATACCTAATATTTTGCTAATTGTGAGTTGTCATCAGAATATTCTGGTCGTAGATCCGTGTTGGCTCTGTGCAGTTTTGGAACATGGACTTTTCAGCTTTCTTGTGGGTTGTGCTGCTTTGCCAAATCCTCACCCACCCACCCTGTGCCCATGGATTGTGTTAATACCAAGGGTGTAAGTGTCTGAAATGACCATCTGGGCTCATGACTGCTCCTTGAGGCCACAGCTTAGCACAGTTAACTGTCTGTACGTGAGTTGTGCCTCTGACGTCAGCCTCATTAACACCATGGTATCTGTGACTATTTAACTGGTCTAGACGCATCCACATCACATAGAATTTCTTGTGTTTGTTCTTATAATAAATCAAGCTGAAAGCGTATTCCAAGATGTAGTAAAAAGTATTTAGAGAGTTCACCACAGTTGCAGAGGAGTTCAGTCTCTGGGGCGTCTGACTCTTACAAAAGGAAGAAGCCCGTTCCTGAATGTTTTCCCTCTTCAGTGAAGTCCCCCAGGTCTATTTGGCAGGCAGTCCGCTTTTTCCCAGCACTGTCTCCCCTGGGTGCTTGTACCCCTCCTACTTGTCCTGTAGACAAACCATAGTTAAGCTATCCTGGGATGTTATCAGTGGAAAGATCCCCACAAGTTAGCTCTAAACATTACTTTAGCAGACAAACCTTTTTCTTCAAGCTAAGTATATAAAACAGATAAAGGTAGCATGGTCCTGGCACAGAGTAAACCTCCTTTTTTTTTTTTTTTTTTTTTAATGCTTTCATGTTAGAACTGCTCTGTTTGGAAGGGGTTTCTGAGATTCCATCTGAAGAATCCTGGTCTTTTTCTAGGGATGGACTTGACGTCTACAGAAGTAATAGTGACCGAGCTTCTTAGGCTGGAACCCCTTCACCATATAACTTAGGCAAATGGTCAGCCCCTGCCTTTAAAGGTTTGTGTGCGTACCTCTAAGTCCCTCATTGGTGCTGCTGAGGAAGTGAAATGAAAGTGTTAGTCGCTCAGTCGTGTCCTGCTCTTTGTGACCCCATGGTCTGTAGCCCACCAGGCTCCTCTGTCCATGGAATTCTCCAGGCAAGAATGCTGGAATGAGTTGCCATTTCCTCCTCCAGGGATCTTCCCAACCCAGGGATCGAACCCAGGTCTCCTGCATCGCAGGCAGGTTTCTTTACTGTCTGAGCCACCACGGAAGCTGAGGAACCATTCAGCTTCATTAAGTTCTTCATTAAGTTCCACTGCATTAAGTTCTATACAAGCAGGTCCTGACTGCTCTTGGATTCACCTATAAATAGGCATCTAGACTATTTTGGAAGCATAAGGTGCTTACTCAGCTTTTCATGATTAGCTTTATTCCCAGGCCAGAAAAAGGGATATATACTTATACAGCAAGAATTTCTGCTTTTTGAGTAGGCTGGCACTACTCATTTTCAGAAGAGAAATAGTTGTATCTTCATAATCCTTTCTTATCTTCACTTTGTTATTAAATCACTAAAAATCCACATTTATGGTTTGTTTCTCCATTTCCAAAATATTCAGCTTTGCTTAACTGGTTTGTACATTTATTCTTGTCGTTGGTAAAATATTGTATGTAATATTTTTACATTCGTTATATGGTGAATCAGCAAATGCATCTTTGAAGTGGCAGTTAAATTCGGTATCTTCTTGCTGATCTGAGATCAGAGCGGTTAATTGTAGTCACTTTTCTATGGGAGTGAAGAGGCAAGGTTTTCCTTCTGTAAATATAGATCCTCTGTATTTATGTGGTAACGTGTGTGGGTTTTCCCTCTCTTTCTTATTACTCAGACTACTATTTCATGTTCACTTTTTTCCATTTCATTATACAGGAAGCTCTATAGATGTCTCTTCAAAACAAAAGTGATATTCTCACCCCTGGTGTATGCTTTTCTGAGTATAGAGTATATGGGTGGGGGCAAAGTTTGCACGCACGTGTGTTGTGTATGTTTTGTGTGCATTGTGCAAAACTAAGGGAGTCTCTGAAGGAGGGGAAGCTAGCCCTGCATGTAAAGAAGAGACACTTATAAAAAAATTATTTGGTGGCACTGGGTCTAAGTTGCAGCCTGAGGAATCTTCGGTTTCGTGACAGCATGTGGGACCTCTGCTTGCAGCATGCGGGATCTAGTTTATGACTAGGGGGTGGAACTTCCCCACACCCGCAGCTGCACTGGACATGCGGAGTCTTAGCCACTGGACTGCCCGGGAAGTCCCAAGGGCAGACACTTTCTAAGCAGAGTTAGCAAACACGAGGTGCCTCCTGCAGCGCCTAGCAACAGGCGGCTCTCTAGAAGGGGGTTGTGACCAGTCAGACTGTGGGAAGGATCAGGCCAGACCAGTCTTCATCAGCCCTGCTCATCCTGCCAGACTTTCTCATGACACCTGAAGGACTGAGATCCAGAATTGATGATTGTTGTTTTGAATGGGAATACATTTCATATTTGGCTCACTTCTGCACTCACCTCTTTGAATTTCAGAACTTGTAATCATTAAACAATGCAGTTTTCTCTTTGAAATCATGCTCATTTTCACCTGTTTGCTTTTACAGACAAGAAACTCTCTCTGGAGATCTGCCTTCTCCAGTTTCAAATTAAGCTTTCACATCACTGACGTTTAGAGGTGTTTTCTGAACCACATCTCACCTACTTTCTCTTTCTTATGTATGTGTAGCCTCTTCTCCCCTTTCTTCCAAAATTAGGTGTAACGTGTTTTGTTTTGCTAGTTTTTTTTTTAAAAAGAATGCACAGAGGCTAGTAGACCTCACCAGGTTCAGCTTTATGCAATTTTTGACGCATACGAGACTGCCGGGGGATTGCTTGCTTTCATTTGCTTCTGGTTATTGCACCAGGTTAAAACTGGACCTGTGAAATTCTGAAATTTGTTTAAGGAATTGAAAATTTAAACCCACATGTTGCTATTTCTGTAGCATCTGTACGCTCTTTCATCATGGAATTGGGTGAAGAATCATATTTTCACTTCCCTTGTCATAACAAGAGCTTGTTGCTATCTCACAGCTTGAATCCAGTGTTGGGAATTTAGCAGAACTGACTGTGTAAATCTAATATAATATTTATTAAATCACTTTTTTAGTTGAAGACACTGAGTTGGCAGTCTTGGTGCCGAGCAAGTGTTAGGAGCTTCTTATGTCTGGAAAGGCCTAGAAGACATCATCATTTCTTAATTCCTGAAATAGTGTCAGGGACCGCTTAGTGACTAGCACCTTGCCTTCCTGTGTGGACCACTGTGGTCTATATAGGCTGCCACGCCCTTTCCCTTTCACTTCTGGAGTCCATTCTTCAGAGTTTCATTGACCAGTTACAACAGGATATAACTAACTACAAAAGAGAACCCTCACCTTTATATAAGAAGCCCAAGAATTACTTAGGTTATTTAATGTCCAACAATGAGTAATGTTTCTGAGAACTTGCCAGATGTATTACTTTAGTCTCTGAAGAGACTCAGGTATCCTGTTAATGGGCCAGGTGTTCATTTTCTTGGGCTATTCTCTACAAAGAGATTGAGATGTTATTTTCCTTTTCTTAATGAATCTCCATGTTCCCCACCCCCATTTTTTCTACAAAATGCATTCTGTGATCATGGTTAAATTAACTGGAATTTTAAAAATATTTCTAGACCGTTTTACAAAGCAAAAGAATACATTTTTAGTGGTAACAAATCCGCCTACCATTGCAGGAGATGTAAGAGGTGAGGTTTCCATCCCTGGGTCGGGAAGATCCCCTGGAGGAGGACATGGCAACCTACTCTAGTATTCCTAGGAGAATCCCATGGACAGAGGAGCCTGGCGGGCTATAGTCCACGGGGTCGTAAAGAGTCAGACACGACTCTAAGCGTCTGAGCACAGCCCATTTTACGAAGCAAAAGAACATGTTTAAAAAGACACAAAAGCAGACTGGCATGTTATCAAAATAAGTAGCCTTAAATTTTCCTTTAATTTGGGCTTTAAATATTGTGCTTCCCGAAGTGAAGGGTGGGACTGGACCCAACATCTTCCTTCAGGAGGGAGAGAGATGGGTAGGAGCAGCTACCTACATTTCACTGAGTAATGCGCCAGACCACCCTGCAAGATTGGCCAGGAGGGTGGTCACTGGGGAAGAGGGGCGCAGAGTCCCCCGTGTGGCCTTGGCCACCGTGAGCCCTATCTTCTCACCAGTCTGAGAATTCCTGTGTTTTGAGGAAAGTACAGCATGAGCCACTGTATCCATGCTCAGCAAATACACTGAAGACATTGTGAGATATTTTTGTTTATTTTTTTTAAACTTCTCGTTTGTTCCTGAATTCTCTTGTCCCATTACAGTACATGTAAGTCATATGTTTCAGTTTATTGGGGATATGAAAGAAGAACATTGTAGCCTTGTACCATTTGCAGCTTGTCGTGGTGTTTGTTTTTTAATTTAAAAAGTTTTAAAAATATTTATTTGCTTGCTTATTTGGCTCCCTCGGGCCTTAGTTGTGGCTCGAGGATCCGTCATCGCATCGTGAGGATCCGTCGTCACGTCTTTCGGGCCCGCTCCTTGGGGTGCTTGAGCTCTCTCTAGTTGTGGCGTGAGGGCTTAGTTGTTCCGTGGCATCATGTGGCATCTTAGTTCCCCAACCAGGGGTGAAACCCAGTCCCCTGCATTGCAAGGCGGATTCTTAACCAGTGGACCACCGGAGAAGTCCTCATTTTATTTACTCTATTTTATTTTTTTGGCTGCACCACTTAGCACGTGGGATCTTAATTCCGCGACCAGGGATCGAACCCGAGCCCCCTGCAGTGGAAAGGCAGAGTCCTAACCACTGGACTGCCAGGGCATCCCATGGTGCTCGTTTTAAATATATGTCCCTGCCTTCTTTTCTTTTCCTTCCGTGAAATGTTTATTGTAGCTAACATCTGTGTCCACGATTGAATGGGTAAATAACACAGTGAATATATGACTAGTTTGCTCCTGATTTTTTTACATGCTTCTGAAGTGGCACCTCATACTTAAATATCCAACAAACATTTTTGAAACAACAGATGGCTCATTAATGGATATTAATATATCTTTCAAAACTTCACTTGGGCGGTAAAACGATTTTCATGTGTTTATAACCTTAACCATAGGGATTTAAATAGGAATTTTCTAGCATATGAATCAGCAATTTAACTGGCAAGCAGTGAATTTTGGAAGAATGGACATTTCGTTCCCACTTTTCCAGGCCTTTCCTCATGCTAAATCACAAGTCAGGGGCCTGACAATGAAATCCTTTTTGTATCCGGGTTTAAAAGGGTTTAAAAGTCAAACTTAATGCTCTTTACACTGAAGTATGTTGTGTAGGTGCCAAATAAATTTGAACACAAGCTTGTTGCCTTTGTTATTGCTCGTAAAGAGAGATTTACTACCTGAGATTACCCTGTTCCTGCAATGACCTCACCGACTCCTGTAAAGATTACTGCCTCTGTGAAACCCGAGGATCACAGACTCTGTGAGCATAGATCCCAGGGGCTTTAGGTGCATCAGCTTATGGGGTGTATGGGTTTATCAGCATGGAATGGATTCAGAGTGCTCAGTGTTTTATTGTGCAGTGTTGTGTGGCTGTGATTGTGTATTTGTATCATTTGTTTATTCATATTGGGTAGGGGGTGTCTGCTGTGTCCTGGGCAGGCCATTAGAACCCAGGAGACCAGAACTCAGTCAGGCTCGTCTCCTGCCCTCCTGATGATTATGACCTGACACGGGAAGTAAGCCAAGACTTAAAAGAGGACAAGACAGCTAATGTTGTTGCCTTGAGCTTGGAGTGTGGCTACAGGGCATGCACAGTGTTGCCAAGGACATTTTTCCTGGTGGTGTGGTAGCTCAGACCCGAGTGGTCTAGGAGAGACTTGGGGTGAAGGGGGTGTTCTTGGCAGAAGGAACATCTCAAGTAAAAACGTTCAGTGTTACCGCTATGGGGTTCCGTCTCTTCTGCTGCATATGTCATTTATCGGGCTCTCCAGCTCTTAATCTGGTGGATTCTGTGTTTCCAACATACATTTTAAAAAGGCCAGATTTCAGTTAATTAGTTTGAAAATATTAGCCACCAAAATAACAGCCTTCTGTACGGTTTTTAAATTTTTATATATGCATCTATGGCCGCGCAGGGAGAATCCCAGGGACGGGGGAGCCTGGTGGGCTGCCGTCTGTGGGGTCGCACAGAGGCGGACACGACCGAAGCGACTTAGCTTAGCTTAGCTCAGGGTCTGTGTTGCTGCACAGGCTTTCCCTGGCTGTGGTGAGCGGGCTCTACTCTCTAGCTGCAGTGCACGGGCTCCTCATCGGGAGGGCTTCTCTTGTGCAGCGTGGGCTCTTGGGCGCACGCGCTTCTGCAGCTGCCCCACGTGGGCTCAGTAGTTGTGGCTCCTGGACTCTAGAGCACAGGCTCGATAACTGTGGCAGGTGGGCTTAGCTGTCGTACAGCGTGTGGGATCCTCCCGGATCAGGGATTGAACCTGTGTCTCCTGCCCTGGCAGGCAGATTCTTTACCACGGAGCCACCAGGGAAGCCCCCAGGCGTCTGTATTTTTGTCGCAGAAGTGCGTGTGTCTGTGGAAGCACGGACACAACTACGCCCCTGCTGCACTAAGTGGAGAACTTGGAACCACTGTACCTTCCCTTGGATGCCATGCCATCTCTTGCCTTAAAGTTGGAGAGCTTAACCTACAGATCTCCTTAGAGCGACTTTGGCTCTAATGGGCTGTTATTTCAGGGTTAACAAAAAATGGTAAAGATGAAAAGGAGGGAGAATGACAGCCACATTTTAAAGTTAAAAGGTGAACTTAAGTGTTGAGGCTTTTCTCTTCATCGGTCTTGGAAGCGTGGCCACATCAAGGAAGCTGAACTTCCTAAGAACATCTCTGCTTCTCTAAAACAAACCCCTTGAAATTGACAGCTGAGTGCATTGTATATACTTACGTATCTTGTTTTTACAGATAAACCTTGTCTGTAACTCTGTGTGTGTGTGTTCACTTCCCTGACCGCAGCTCCTGAGGAAAAGGCATATAGGAAATGACATCGTGACCATTGTCTTCCAAGAGCCTGGAGCACTTCCTTTTACTCCAAAAAGCATCCGGTCCCACTTTCAACACGTCTTCGTCATCGTCAAAGTGCATAATCCATGCACGGAAAACGTGTGCTACAGGTGAGTCAGCCGCCCCGGCGCTCCGTGCTCCCAGAGTTGTTCCAACAGGTCCTCTTTTCCCAAAACACCTTTGTTTTCCAGTTATTCTTTCTCAGCCCCTAGTTATCCTTTGATATTTTTTTTCCTCCCTAATTACATTTCCCATGGTTATCATTCATGTACTTTCTGTAAGTACCTTCTTCCCATTTTGAAACAGTGAAATTCCCAGCAGTTCATGAGCATAGGTGACACCTTTCCTCAGCATTCAGGAATTGCCCAGCCCTGCCAGCACCATCCCTTGGTGGATCGCAGCCCCCGAGGTGGAGGATGCGGCCACATCAGTGCTTCCCTGAAAGAAACATACGGTGATGGCGCAGTATCTCTTCTTGTCGGGGTCTTGGAAACACTCACACTTGTGGGGCTCTCAAGACGGGCGTTTGATGCCTTGATGCTTTCAAAAGGCCAGCCAGGCACCCAAGAATCGCAGGCCAGTCTGGCGGGGCCTGCCTTTCCTCCACCTGCCCTTCTCCAGGAAGCGGCCGTCATGGGCGGCTGTCTAGTGGGGTGCTGTTGAAAGAGCGGGTCTCCGGCCTGAGTGGGGGTCCAGGTCTCCTGGCTGTCTAGTGGGGTGCTGTGGAAAGAGCGGGTCTCCAGCCTGAGTGGGGGTCCAGGTCTCCTGGCTGTCTAGTGGGGTGCTGTGGAAAGAGCAGGTCTCTGGCCTGAGTGGGGGTCCAGGTCTCCTGCCGCGTTTAGAGCTCAGCTTATTTTTGGGTATCAGTTGCTCAGTCGTGCCCGACTCTTTGCAACCCCATGGACTATAGCGCACCAGGCTCCTCTGTCCACGGGATTCTCCAGGCAAGAGCACTGCAGTGGGTTGCCATTTTCTTCTCCAGAGGATCTTCCCGACCCAGGGATCGAACCCAGGTCTCCTGCATTGCAGGCAGATTCTTTGCCATCTGAGCTTTAGGGAAGTCCTTGTTTGGGGGCCCCTTCAATTCCTTCTCTGAAAACTAAGAATAACAGTATTGACTTCAGTGTGTAGTTAAGAAGAATGAATTCTCAGAACGACTTTTTATTTAAAGAAGTGATATTTGAAAAAAAAGACATCTAGCCTGTATAAAGGATATGTGCTTAGTTGCTCAGTCATGTCCAATTCTTTGTGACCCCATGGACTGTAGCCCGCCAGGCTCCGCTGTCCATGGGGATTCTCCAGGCAAGAATATTGGAGTGGGTAGCCATGCTCTCCTCTAGGGGATCTTCCCAACCCAGGGGTTGAACCTATGTCTCCTGCATTGCAGACGGATTCTTTACCGTCTGAGCCACCCGGGACGATATGCCTAAATCCAATAACGTCAGTGCAAACATGCTCATTTGGCTTATTCTTCTGGGATCTCCCCCATGAATGGTAATTATGAAGAATCATCTTAAATGAGCTTCCCTAATGGATTGGAAACATGAGCCTAGGGCGTTCTTGTATTTGGTGTTATTTTATCTGCTGCTATTTTTAGGTCAAATTGGGTATTTTTAATTACTTTCTATTTTTAGTTTATTCTTCTATCATGAGGTGGTTGATTAGCACAAAAAAAAAATCTTAAAAGATAAGTAGTACCTTTTCATTTTTATTTCTTTAGAGCTTTCTGGGTTTAATTAGATTACTGGGGGTGCCTTTGATATAGATCTTGCTTATAAACAAAGTGGCTTGCATTATGTTTTCTCTGGTGAAAGACAGTGTATACAAATGGTTCAAAGACAGGGTCATTGCCTTTTGAGAAACCACACGTTATTGCTAAGTTATCATGTACTAATGAGGTTCAAGTGTAAAGCAGCAGAGTGCTTCAGGGTTTTAAAAGTGGCTCATAAACATTTGTGGGCTTCTCATGTGGCTCACTGGTAAAGAATCTGCCTGCCAATGCAGGAGACGTGGTTTCAATCCCTGGGTTGGGAAGATCTCCTGGAAGAAATGGCAACCCACTCCAGTATTCTTGCCTGGAGAATCCCCTGGACAGAGGAGCCTGGTGGGCTACCGCCCACTGGGTCACAAGAGTCGGACATGAGTGAGCATAGACTCACATGACAGAGTTTGCCTATCTGTCCCAAAGAGATGCAGCCCTTCCCTGTCCTTTCAGACTAGCTGAGGCCCCGCCCAGACTGTCTTCTGTCTTATAGCTCCTTTTCCCAGAAACAATTAACTCTGTTACAGGGGGTGCAGGTTGCAGCAAAGGTGGGAGATCCCTGGGGACTATGATCTATTTAGAGTCTCACCAGGTACATCCCAGAAGATTTCACGCCTGCTTTCATCCTTAACTCACTTCTTCCAGGATTTTCTACAGTGAAGAAAGTGAAGCATAGATGACTTCCTTTATTTATCTCTACACAAAAAATATCAGCCTGGGCAGATGTGGGGTTGGTTCTCATTCTCAGTCGGCAGACACTGCTCAGTAGTTGGGGAGTAGATACTGGAGAGTTCATTCATTCACTCACTCCAGTCTTTCATCTGCTAATTTATTAATTCACTCTTATTCCAAAACAGATTTGAGGCAGTGAAAGCTTCTGTCTGATACAAGGGAGCCTTGTTGGTTTTGCCATGTTAAAATGATTGCTATCACTCTGTGTTTGAAATATCACAAAACTTTGTTTCCATAAAATCTTCATTTAGACTTCCAAAATGTGATCAAGTGAGCATTTCCTTAAAAAAAGGGACATTCAGACATTTTGGCTCTATAAGGACGGTCCCTGTGCCCGGGAGCACGCCAGCAGGGCAGATCTCACTGTCGGCTGTTGGAGGGTCACTGCCTCTCAGTGGTGACCAGCCACAGAATTGAAAGAGCACCAGCCTGGCTGCACACCCATCGCCCCGCCTTAGTCAGCTCACACAGGCATGGTGCAGACCAAAGATCGTGTAGTTTATATGGCAGACATTTATTTCTCGCAGTTCTGGAGGCTGGAAGTCCAGTGTCTTGGTGCTGGCGGGTTTGGTTCTCCCTGAGGCCTCTCTCTTGCCTTGCAGATGGGCATCTTCCTCCCGTGTGTTCACGTGGTCTCTGTTCTGTGTGTCTGCATCTCTGGTTGTCTTTCTGTGTGTTCATGTTTCATTTTGTAAGGACACTTGTTAGATTGGATTAGGGCCCTCTGTCATGATCTCGTTTTGACTTAACCATCTCTTCAAAGAAAAGACCCAGCCTCCAAACACAGCCACTTTCCCAGTTACTGGGGTTTTGGACTTCAGCATACAAATTTTGAAGGGAGGCTACTCCGCCTATAACTCCCCTCCCCTGCACCTACTAAGTTTGAAAGTTTTGCTTAAAAACAAACACTTGGTATCCAGAGGTGTGGGAAGAAGAGGCGGTGCGGTAGATGGCTGCAGCTCAAAGTGTGCTGGGCAGTCACGTTTCTGAAGGCAGCTGTTATGGCATCACAGTTCAGTTTGTTTCTCCTTTTCCCCCCTCAGCGTTGGAGTTTCTAGGTCGAAAGACGTGCCGCCATTCGGACCACCCATTCCCAAAGGCGTCACTTTCCCCAAGTCAGCAGTGTTTCGGGACTTCCTTTTAGCGAAAGTCATCAATGCAGAAAACGCAGCCCACAAATCGGAGAAGTTTCGAGCGATGGCCACTCGGACGAGGCAGGAGTACCTGAAGGACCTGGCGGAGAACTTTGTCACAACTGCCACCGTGGATACCTCCGCGAAATTCAGCTTCATCACTCTGGGCGCCAAGAAGAAGGAGAAGGTGAAGCCCAGGAAGGATGCCCACCTGTTCAGTGTGGGGGCCATCATGTGGCACGTCGTGGCAAGAGACTTTGGCCAGTCTGCAGACATTGAGTGTCTCCTTGGGGTTTCCAACGAGTTCATAATGCTGATCGAGAAGGATTCCAAGAACGTGGTCTTTAACTGTTCCTGCAGGGATGTCATTGGGTGGACATCTGGGTTAATGAGTATCAAGGTGTTTTATGAACGAGGAGAATGCATCCTTCTGTCCTCAGTGGACAGCTGTGCTGAAGACATCAGGGAGATTGTCCAGCGCCTGGGCGTAAGTACTGGTTTTGTTTTTCCACTGCCCTTAGACCTTCAACTTCATATTCGTAGCTTCTGCTGTGGAAGTTCCACCCCAGACGTGTTACCTGGGGAATGAAATACTTTTCCTCATGGGTAGAACTGATTTTAAACACTGTCTTTGAGCAGTTACTGAATCCATGGATGGTGGAGAAGCATCCATTAACAATTGATTATAAATGAAAGTGAAGCCAGCTTTCCAAAGGGAACATTGGGACTTATTTTTATAGTGGTTGAAGGAAGGACAGGAGAATTGACTAGATGTTCTGTGTTTGTAGAGACTTGCATGACAGTACCTTACCAGGAAGAGGTTAATAGGTACAGAACCACCGTTGACCATATTTTTGGTCAGAGTAAGCCCTATTTTCCCCTTCAACTCTGTGCGTTTTTATGCAGTATTTCTGTTTAGTCTGCCAGATTAAATATGTTATTAATCTTGCAGCCAGTTTCTTGCAGAGGTTTTATAGAATTACCTAGTAAGTTAGAAAGTTTTAAAAGAAAAAGTCATGAAAGAGATTGTTATTTGCAATACAAAGCAAAACCCTTCAGTGATGTCCGTGGTATTTAGCAGTTGTATTTATAATTCTTAGTATAACAAGGGAAGATTCAGATTTTAGTATGAGTATATACAATAGAATTATAAGAATAAATCAAATAAAAGAAGAAAATATGATTTGACAAAAGAATTTTTCATGTGTAAATCTTCCCCCAAGGGGATGTGTATCTGATTCATCAGAAAAGATTTAGTCAGTTATGGATCATGAGAAAAAGGAGAAATTATACCCATTTCCTGCCACCGAATATAAATTTTTTGTTATTCCAGACCACATAGAAAAGACAATGCAATCAAGGCAGTGTCTGCTGGCTTTGGAGAAATAACATTGTTATTTGCAGGCACTCTTTACAGGAAGGGCCTTATAGTGTTCAGCAGTATTGAGGGCGTATGTGCACAAACTATGATGTAATTTGGGGATGATTAAGTGTGTGATCAGTTTATGTATCTGGAGAATTAAATTATCTGGTGAGTCTCAGGACACGTGCTTTCAGTAATCCTGGAAATACTTCTTTTTCAGAGACCCACTGAGTCATTATAACCTGTACGCTGGAAAATACAACACAAACACATGCCCCTAAACCAACCAGCAAAATGCACGTCCCAGAGGGTCTGATACATTCACTATTCCAAGGACCCCATTGTACCATCTTTCTAGAAAAGTGACTGTGTGACTAAGCTGCCTGATAGCTGGAATATATTTGAGGAAATATTGAATTAACCAAAAAGTTCTTTGGGTTTTTCCATTAGATATTATAGAAAAACCTGAATGAACTTCTTGGCCAATGTAATATGCTGTATCTAGGATGGCTTATAATGAGAGATGGTAGAAATAAGCCAACCCAAAGACCACTGGGGGCTTAGAACATAGGGCTGGTGCCAGGCAGGAGAAGGAGAAATGGAAAGGAAGAGGATGAAGCTGTCATAGTAGAGAGATTAAGAAGGGGCACCGTGGGACAGGTGGTGAACTCTGCGTTTTCCAGTGGTGAAAACAGAAGTGCCTGTTACTCGGGTAGAGACACAGGTGGGACATGAGAACTCCTACCTAGAGGGGCAAGCAGGCCCGGTCACTCTCCGAAGAGCCCACGCTTGGCTGAATGCTCTGCTGTTGCCATCTTGAAACTCAGAAAGTTTTGTCGAAGGGGCCATACATTTTTATTTTGTGCCAGATTTCACAGATGATGTAGCCAGTCCCAGGCACACAGGTAGGAGGCCACCATGTGATGACTGATCATGTAATTATGTGAGGAACTCCAAGTCAATGGAGAGCATGATCCTTCAGCCTTTGTAAATGTTAAGGAGCAGGGAACAGGAGGGGGAACGAAACTGCAAAAAGTAGGGGATATGGCGGGTGGTTGGAAGAAATATGAGGAAGAGACGACATGTAGGACTCAGGAAAAGCTTGGCCTTTCACTCTTCAATCTGATATATGGGTGCTAAATTTCAACTGAGAATTATGTTCCTATTGGAAAGAAGGCCGGGCACGTGTCCTCTGTGATCTTTTGGTCAGCGAGCTTAGTTGAAACAAAGCTGAAAACAGAAGTGAAAGAAAAATGTATTCAAGTTGTATATATTACAAAAGTACTTGTTCAACAGTTTTGAATTACTTCAGTTCATAACTTTGGAAACTTCAGTCTTTCAAGACCAACAATCCCTTTCCCCATTTTCCTAAGCCCCAGACTGTCACCGCACCTACAAGAAACTGATTAGCAGTGTGAGCAATGGGGTGGTAACCGTGGCAAGGTCAGCCACACGGGTGACAACACTGCGCCAGTCTGGGTCCCATGGCTGTATATACAGTCATGAAAGTGAAGTGAAGTTGCTCAGTCGTGTCCGACTCTTTGCGATCCCATGGACACCAGGCTCCTTTGGCCATGGGATTTTCAAGGCAAGAGTACTGGAGTGGGTTGCCTTTTCCTTCTCCAGGATATACAGTCATAGGTCTTATCAAATAGGAATCTGTGTATTCAGAGCATGTTTCACAGAGAATTTAGTTTTAAAACGGAAACTTCACACGTGAGCTCCGTGCTTTGGGGGATACAGGTATGATACCTCCTGGTTTTAAATCACCCACAAGTAAGTGATGCCGTGGTCATCAGAGAGCTGCTTTGGTGGCTCAGTGGTGAGATATCCACCTGCCAGTGCCAGGGATCCCTAGGTTGGGAAGATCCCCTGGAGAGAGAAATGGCTACCCACTGCAGTGTTCTTGCCTGGGAAGTCCAACGGACAAAGGAGCCTGGCGGGCTACAGCCTGTGGGGTCGAAAATAGTCCACCACAACTTAGCCACTAAACGACAGTGACAAGGTGTCATCAAATTATATCTTCAATGACCCCATGTTTCTCTTTCCATTCATGTGGGCTGTTCTCAGTGAGAACTTTTGAGGATGGCATTAACTAGTTATTGGTGCTTTAGTGTACCTAGTGAGGTGCTTCCTGCAGGAATGCCTTTCTGCGTGCTGCCCTTGTCCAGAGACAGTAAGGAGGCTGGCTGGCTGGCCCACGTTTGATCTGAATGGTCCTCACCACCCAGGCAAGCACGGGCAGGCCGTCCCAGGAGAGGGGGTCCCAGGGTTTAGAATAGGATGTCCACAGGTTGCTACAGAGAACACTTCTGGTTTCCTAACAGTTGGGCTTCCTGCTGCTGCCCATCCTGGGGGGCAGGTCACTAAGTGTGAGCTTGGAAAGGCATTGGGCCTTTTTGCCCCCCATTGTTTGTTTACGCCGCACTTTGTGTATCCATTCTTCCATCCATAGGCACTTGAGTTACTTCCACATTTTGATCATTGTAAATAACACTGCTAAGAACATGTGTGTATACATACCTCTTTGAGACCCTACTTTCAATTCTTTTGGATTTATACCCAGAAGTAGAATTGCTGAGTCACATGGTAATTCTATTTTATATTTTTGAGGAATTGCCCTACTGTTTTTCATAGCTGATGCACCACTGGGCCATTTTATAAGTTGAATTACATTGTCTAGTAGGGAATTTCCTGGCATCTAGTGGTTAGGACTTGGTGCTATGACTGCTGGGGTCCTGGGTTCGACCCTTGGTTGAAAAGTAGGATCCTGCAAGCTGCACAGTTGGGCCAAAAAAAAATAAAGATAATTGTCTAGTAGGCTTTATTGCTTTGATGGGTGACAGGCTTCACGTTTTTTCAGTTGCTTCAGTCTGTCTGAAATAATGGAATTAGATGCTTGAGTGCCAAGTCAGGTGACGCAGCAAGGAGAGGGGGAAGTTAGAGCCCACCTTATGCTCCCGGGCTCTGGGTCATCGGCTTCTAGGAAAAGCAGGACGCCTGTATCCCATTTGGCTTTGAAGAATGAAACCATTGTTTTACTTGTGTTATTTTCCCTGCAGCTGATGCCAAGGATAATTACGATAAAGTTTGGGTTGAGCCGTGTCCCTGTCTTGTTTTCTTGTCACTGGGGTAGCTGGAGGGCAGGGCCTTGGTGCTCCCCGTAGCCCTGCCTCTCATCGTCCCCTCCCCTCCTTAGATCGTGACCAGAGGCTGCGAGACGGTGGAAATGACCCTGAGGAGGAACGGGCTGGGCCAGCTGGGCTTCCATGTGAACTTCGAGGGAATCGTGGCAGACGTGGAGCCTTTCGGTTTTGCGTGGAAGGCCGGCCTTCGCCAGGGCAGCCGCCTCGTGGAGATCTGCAAGGTGGCCGTGGCCACACTGACCCACGAGCAGATGATCGACCTGCTCCGGACCTCGGTGACTGTGAAGGTGGTCATCATCCAGCCCCACGATGATGGCTCGCCTCGGAGGTAAGGCTCTCGTGCCTGAGCACTCCTCCTTGGCCCCTGTGACAGGTGCTATCCTGTAAGACCCTCAGAACACGAGCTCATGCGCATCTTCCACCCAAGTTGTCTGGACATCCACCATTAGCACAACTTAAAAGATCTATTAAAAAAATCATCAGTATGTAATAAATGGTACACTCTCATTTACACTGAAGCCGTTGAGTTCAGAGTATTTACTTGCATGTGTGACGGAATATTGGGAAGTCAGAAACACTGTTTGGTGACCACTCCGTTCTGGTTGAACTGGTTCAGGGCTTTCTCATAAGCCGTCATGGGAAACATAGAAGTGACTGGACTTGGAAAGCTCAGAGATGGATGGGTGTGAGGAACAGGAACAAGAGCGGAATTAGAAAAGGATACCGTGGCATTGTAAATAGAAAGTTCTCAGGCTCAACGTCACAGGGGTATTTGTGGCATTGTAAATAGAAAGTTCTCAGGCTCAACGTCACAGGGGTATTATGCCAAAAAGAGAAAGAACAACCCACCCAGCTGGCTGTGGCCCGCCTTGCACGGTAGGTGGTGTGTATGGTGGTATCTGGAGCATCCTTTCTCTGCCTCCATCTCAAATGGAGGTCCTGCTGGCCCCCCAAGAGCTCTGGCGTAGGAGGGATGAGCGTGCTTGAAATCCAGGCCAGGCACTAGCTACATGACTGTGGGTTTGTCCTCTGCTAGTTCTTATTTTCAGTCCCTCAGTCATATCTGACTCTGCAACCCCATGGATTGCAGCATGCGTGCCAGGCTTCCCTATCCTTCACTATCTCTTGGAATTTATTCAAACTCGTGTCCATCAAGTCAGTGATGACCTCCAAATATCTCATCTTCTGTTGTGCCCTTCTCCTGCCCTCAATCTTTCCCAGCATCAGGGTCTTGCTCTCTCTAAGCCTCACTTAATATCTGTAAGGTGGGACTATTATATTGCCTCCTTCATACTGTTGATGAAGGTTAAATAAGGTGATAATATGTAAAGCAGTCTGCACCTCTGGCTTAGTCAGAACCCCACACAGTTAGTGAAAAACACACACACAAAAGACTAAACGTTTAGGATGGTCACTTGAATCTCTTCATGCTGTAAAAGAGATTCTTACTCAAAGATAGCAAAATGACTCTGCCCACTCCCTGATCTTGTTCCTGGGGCAACTGAGGCCCCTCTTTGTACTCTGTCCATTTCCTTTCTCCCAACCTCCAGATCAGCACCATCGAATAGCACTTTCTCTGACATGCTCTCTATCTGTTCCATCCAAACAGTGGCCATTAGCCACATGGGTAGCTTGAAATGTGGCTAATGCAGCTGAGAAAATGGAGTTTTTATTTTAATCAGTGAACTAAGACCGCATCAGCCACATCTGGCTTGTGGCTGCCATGTTGATTGGATGGTGTGTGTGCCAGTATGCTCCGTCGTGTCTGACTCTTTGTGACCCCATGGAGTGTAGCCCACCTCATGGAGTTTTCCGGGCAGGCATACTGACATTGGTTGCCATTTCCTACTCCAGGGGGTCTTCCCAACCCAGGGATCGAACTCGAGTCCCCTTCATTGGGAGGCTGATTCTTTACCACTGAGCTACCTGGGGATAGACCAGTTCTAAACCATGATCTTTTTTTAGAAAATAAGCCAGCGGTAAACCACCTTCCTCTCTGGTTAATGTACAGAATTTTACAAAACTGTGTTTCTGTTGGTTATCTTACCTTTTGCTCCCTGCTTAACTTTCTATGGTCTGATTTCCTATATCTTCCCAGTAAGGTTATAGAGTAAAGGTTAATGAGCTGAAATTCTTGAGAGGAGCAGCCACGTGTCACAGGAAATAACCAAGTTATTTCTTGCTGCCTTGCCAGATTCTGTCCCATTAAATTCATTTACTCCCCAAGAATCCTGTGAATCACTCCTAGGGGTATGAGTACAAGGAAATCAGAGACAAAAATTATTTTCCTAAAAACAAGACTTAGATATAACAGAAACCAAATCCTTTAATCTTTGAAGCTAAAATATTTGTGAAAGTCTTTTAATAAATAGATTTTATTTATTATAAATAAATTGTAAGCCACTTATTAGAAATTTTTCCACATGGTAAGATTTTTTTCTTCATTGACTGGAGTTATAGATTTGTAAATTTTGTGGTGAGAATCAAATTTTATGCTGTCTTCAGGGTTGATTACTTCTGTTGAACTAACGTAACTGTTACCATGTTCTCCCCAAGTTAAAAAAAAAAAAAAAGGCAAAACATTTTTCTCCTATTTTTAGTTTTGGTCTGATGTTACTGAGTAAGACATTTTTTTTTAAGCTTCCAAGAGATATCGTTAATAAAAATGTTGGAGTTATCATTATATTTGGTATTTAAAGCATATGATTTAGGAAAGTAGAATTTCTTAAGTAATACCGAATTGTTTTTCAGCTAAAGCAAATAAAGAAAAGCTACCACATAAAAGTTCTGACTGCTATTTTTCTATCCAAGGATTTGTTATCTGCTTTGGTCTGCACATAATTAATTCTTTCATTGTTTTAAATGTAAATTCTCTTACTGAAACTGTTCAAGATATTTAGAGATTTTGCCTTTGTCTCCTCAGAATCTCCTTAATGTTATTCCCTGAAGATACAAATTTTTCTCCTAATTAATCTGAAATAACTATCTTCTGTATTTTTAACCTTAGCCAGGATGAGAATAAGCTGTTTACCTGGTAGTGACTCTCCAGAAGTCGTCCACCTATCATCCACATTTCCACAAGTCAGGAAGCTTTTAAGCCTAGCATGTATCATTTAAGATGCTTTCCATTCAGGCTTCCAATTTTCTGTGAATTTGAATCCGTAAATTTACAGGTCTACATTGTTGTTAGTTTTGGATTCATGTTCTGTACCAGCAACTCTCTGGACACCCTGATAAAAGGACTCATCATTAAAAAAAAGAAAAAAAAAAGGACCCATCATTTGCTGGCAGCCTTACATCACTGGAAATGATCCTTGACGTGACAACCTTTTGCTTTAGACTCTCATGCTGAGTATGAGGGCTTCCCAGGTGGCAGTAGTGGTAAAGAACTCACCTGTAATGCAGGGAACACATAAGATGCAGCTTGATCCCTGGGTTGGGAAGATCCCCTGGAAAAGGGCACGGTGGCACACTCCAGTATTCTTGCCTGGAGGATTCCGTAGACAGGAACCTGGCAGGCTACTGTCCGTAGGCTCACGGAGTCAGACATGACTGAAGTGACTGAGCATGTACACATGCGTGCTGAACATGAAACGTCTTACATTTCATCCCCACCCTACGCAAGTCTGGGCTTCCATGGAAGCTCGGAGGGTAAAGAGTCTGCATGCAGTGTGGGAGACTTGGGTTTGATCCCTGAGTTGAAGAGATCCCCTGGAGGAGGGCATGGCAGCCCACTCCAGTATACTTGCCTGGAGAATCCCCAGGACAGGAGCCTGGCAGGTTACAGTCCATGGGGTTGCAAAGAGTCAGACGCAACTAAGCACAGCACAGCTAAGCAACAACAGCCTTCTGCGTTATTAGATTTTATTAATGAAACTGTAGCGGAGGGTATAAAAGAAGAAATGAGCAATACTTCACTCATTTTGAAAATTAAAGTGCAAACCTTTTTTAAATTTAGTTTTTATTTTATATTGGATCATAGTTGATGTACTAAATACAAAGTTGTGTTAAGTTTCAAGTGTACAGCTAAGTGATTCAGTTGTCCATATACATATATCCAGATTCTTTTCCCATTTAGGTTATTACAGATCTCTACAGAGTAGAGTTCCATGTGCTGTACAGTAGATCCTTGTTGATAAAGTACAAACCTTTTAAATGAAATGTCACTTAGTACCTTTATTCCTACAGCAAATATATAAAGATGGCCCTTTAGGTAAAAATATTCTTTTGATTTGTGGCGTGGAAGAAGGCGCCATCTTTCACAAATCGGCTCTTACTTGTCAGTGAGGTGGCCAAATGAAAATATTAATTTAAATGTATGTGTGTATTTTTTCCTTTTAAGTTGTCTTTAGTGTAAGAGCCATAAAGACTACTAAAATGGCCAAGTTCACGAATTGCAAGATATTTCAGCCTTTATCAACATCGTGAATAATAGAGTGAAAAATGCTTCAGTTAATTTTTGCCATTTGTCGGCCTTTTTTTTTTTTTTTTGTCCTCCACAATATCAGGGAGAAGAAATTCTCCCTGGAGCCCATCTGCTTCTGTCAGGAGTGGGAGAGGCCTGTCATTTAATAGACTGGCTCCTAGTTGTCTGTAGGTCAGAAGGTATTTGCTTATGACTCAGAAGCTGCTGGATTAAATGAAGTCTTTAGTTGGGAAAGTATTTATGTGGAATCAAAAGGCATCCCACATTTTGAAGTCCTTTTCTCAAGCCTCAGGGTAATGATAACTCAGCTGTCCCCAGGCTTGAAAGGAAGGCAGAGCCCAATTTTATTTTCCTTGTGGAGTTCCAGCAGGCAAGGAGCAGGAAGGTTCCCTCTGGGAATGCTTATTAGCTGATCTCCTGCTTCGACTGGATCTGGGAGAGGCTTCATAGCAATTGGGAATGAGTGGCCAGGAGCAGTTAGGGACTAGTGCTCTTCAAATGGAAATGAGGTTTTCGAGGGAGTGAGGGCTTTTCCCAAGCAGACAGTCTCTGTGGCAAAAATGAAGAAGAGTTTCCAAGACGCTTAATTAAGCATTTCTTGGTTTTTTGAAAGGCAGGGCATGGCCTCAGTCCCTAGCCTTCAAAAGTGACTGACATTCTATCAATGTCATTTTAAGGAAAGTGCATCAGCTTAAAAGGCTGATATAAAGGAAATAACAGCTCATCAGAATTATGCATGAGTTGTGATACAATGTGAGTGATTTGGTAAATATGTCCAATAAAAATGGAAATGAAATTCCACACTGTGGTGCATCTGTTTTATGTGATTTTTCATACTTCATTGACATATTGTCCAAGACGTATTTTTCTATATAATGCAAAACGGTGGCAATTATCTCATGTTGTCACGAATCTAAATTCTTGTTCTCTGATCATTCTGTAAAACTGAAGCCATAGCTGCCAGGACCTTGACCATTCCACTCCCGGAAGTACACAGAGTGGGGCATAGAAATAGAAATGGGGAAGAAAACTCAATTTTGTCAGGTTAGCAATTGATAGGTAGGTACAGATAGATGAATAATATAAGATAGAAACATCCACTATAGGTAGATAGGGAGACAGAAAGAGATGATAGATAGATAAATAGATAGGTGGTGAGTTGAAATCTGGATTAGAGCGAGGTTTTAGATTAGAGTTCCTTATATTTGTTTGGATACGTAAAACCAGTTCTACCTGGTATTGTCTCATAGACGCTAACGTAATGAATTGTAATGTGAACTGTTAAAAAGCGAGTATGAAACTTCAGGTTCTCATAGTAACCTGAGGCACAGTCGCTATTTTGTGTCCTCTGCCCAGTCCTCTGATAGAAGTCAGAACACTGGATCATAGAATGAATATAAGGTAGGTTATTTACTATTCATTCATTCCTTCACTCTGAACTAGCTTGTCCAGGGCTATTAAACATGGAAAGAACAGACATAATCTTTGCATTCTTGGGCTCTTTTCACCTGTGTGGCATTCTAAAGTGCAGTACTTCCGGGACCTCCCTGGTGGCCCGTTGGTTAAGACTCCACACTCCCAATGCAGGGGATGTGGGTTTGAGCCCTGCTGAGAGACTAAGATCCTGAATGCCACAGTGTGGCCAAAAATAAATAAAATACTTCCCGTTTATATTTTGTCCTGATCATTGTCCAGTGACGCTGGGCAGTGGTGATGGACAGCCAGTGAATAGTCTCTCATGGAAATTTATTTATCAGAAACCAGGTATTATATAGCTATTGAGTCTTCTGTTGAACTTTGTAATAGAATGCTTTTCCTCAGCAAGCTTTCTCAGAAGGGGAAAAAAAAAAAAAGGAAGTGGTTGGCTTCATGAAGAACTTTTTGGCCCTGTTTTTTTTTTTTTAATATTTAAAAAAAATCATTTATTTTTAATTGGAAGGTAATTACTTTATAATATTGTGTTGGTTTCTTCCTTACATCATCATGAATCGAGTTCAAAAGTTGTATCCCTTTGGAACCTCCCTTCCACCTCCCACCTCATCCCATCCCTCTAGCTTGTCCCCGAGCACCAGATTTGAGCTCCCTGCATCATACAGAAAATTCCCACTGGCCCTGTTTTATGTTGAATGCTGTGTTTGGTCTGGGGTGCAGTGGGTGAAGACACACTCCACCCCATGTCTGGTGAGAACGAAACACAGAAAGTTGATAACTTACTCAGTAGGAGCCAGCCTCACTTCCTGTGTAATAGACACATACCTTGTCAATTCAAAGACCTTATTCAAAGGGCTTGGTCAAGCGGGTTTCTATTTAGACATCTCTTTTACTGTAGTCTCAGGGTCTCTCTGCTTCTGTCTGTAAAGAAGTTGGTAGAAAAGTGAATTAATATTTCATCAAGTGCCTACCTATTTCAGACGTGACACTGCCCTTACCTTTACAGTCAGTTACACTGTGTGGTTATCTCCCTGTTGGAAGCGTTTGATTTTTTTATGCAACAGAAGGAGTTTGTGATTCGAGTGAATGAGCACCAATTATCCCTGTCACCTTGTTGGATAATTTGGAAAGAGTCTTTTAGCTATTAGCAGGCTATTAGCATAACAGACATTAAAATGATGAAAATATCAGTGATTACTTCAATCCCTAAGGCTCTAAGGTCTCTTTGACAAGGTGCATTATGTAAAAGAAGCAGATATTTTGTTTGAGGGGATCTATCTGCCTTTGTTGCCAAAGAGAATCTTTCAGCTCCTAGTGGAAACTGATACGACGTGGGCTCATTAAATGTCCTTTGATAGTTTCCGAAAGAGATGGGTGAGTGCGTTGGAAAGAGTGCTGAGCTAGGAGTCAGCTTCCGTGTTCTAGGGTGAAAGCTGTCTCACCTTTCCAAGTCTCTGAGCCTTCTGCAAATTGTAGATGTCCTTTGTACTACTGCAGACATTTCTGTGAAATTGAAATGGTATAGTGTAGGTGGAAACCTGCAAAGTGCCATACAAGGGAAGTGTGGATTAGAAGTAAAGGACTGCATTGCAGTATGTTGGAAGACTTCATGAGATTTGTGGGTTGAAGTCAAGGTTCACTGAGATTCTCCCAACAAAGTGAAACCAACAGGCAATTTCAGAGTAAATGCAAGTTGTAATTACGTGATTTCACTGTGCCGTGGGTCCATGGTTTTACCCAGTCCACACTTTGCTAATTTGTTCAACTCTTTTTTTTTTCTTTCCTGGTAAGAATGCATGTCATTCCTTTAAACTTTCTCAATTCTCTTTCTCAGTTCTTTGGGAGTTTGTTGTTGTTGTTGCGCCTCAAGAGTATTTATCCATATTTATTATCCCTAGGATTTCTCCTGCTTCTTCATTTTTGAAAGTCATACATCCAACTTTGGTATGAAAGTAAAGAACAAAGTATCAAAATGATGATTCATTGTTCTATCGATGAATATACACAGGGAATTTTACAGCTCTAAAGTTTTCTGTGCTTCTGATTATTACATAAAGTTAAACTTCCCCATTCTATAGTTCTGTAAATATATATTGTCTAGAAAGAACTTTCAGCAAAGTATATGAGCCTTTTGCTGTTTTATATTGTCTTTCTTTATGGATCAAAAAGTCACATTATCAGTTTGAAGCTAATTTCTTTCCTTGATGCTTTCGCTTTGGGAAGCTTGCATACTTCGATAATTTAATCTTGACACGTCCTCCGCTGTTACTGTTCCACTGGCAAGAGATAAAACATGGGTCCAAAGAGTTTCTCCCCTTTCTGAGCTGCGTATTGGCAGATCTGGGTTTTGAGGGGAAAACGGTCTGACTGCTGTAGAGCATTTCTACTGATAATGAATGAGGAAAACCGTGCAGCTTGGCTGGGCTGCAACAGTGATAGTCCTGATGGACAGGTGGTCCAAGCTGAAGCCCCTCTAGAGCTGAGTTTACAGCCTGGCCAGCAGTGATTCTGGTTTCAAGCACCCATTTATTAGTGGTAAAGGGAGGGTCCTCTTCCAGAAAACTGGAGGTATCACTTGGAAGGGATGATGATGCCATCTTGGCGACCTTCCCGGTTGTCTCTGAAGTCCTGGGTCCATGCTGCAGCGCTGAACAGTGATCATGAGTGCCTGTCAGCTGTGAGCCAGAGGGCACACAACCCCTGTGCTGCTGAGCTAGAAGCTGGAAAGTGGGAGCAGCTACAGACTAGAAGTTTGCAGGTGGGAACCCCTGGGGTAGGCAGCTTCTGGAAGCAGGGAGAACATGGAAGAGTGTGGATGTAAGGAAGTTACTCCGTGTCCCTGCTAGAGGAGTAAGCTGTCGCACGGAGTCCACAATGCCAAGTGCAGACGAACAAGTGAGGTTGTTTGTCAGAATAAAGCAGTCAAACCTAAGGTGCTCTGAGGGCTCCAACTAAGGGAGCCGCTTGTTATTCTGATGGTTTGGGAGCATCACATTTTTTAACCAGCACGTTGTTTTTGATGCTTTTGGTCTACAGAATGTTTTCCCTTCCAGGACAGATGACTGGGAGAGATTATGAGACTCAGAAAAGTTATTCTCTAGACAATCAATGTTAAAAATTAAATTTGTTTGGGTCCCTGAAGGTGAGTTTGGTTTGATCCCTACCTAGCATGGTAATTAGAAGCATAAGTAGATGATGTTTGTTACGGAGCAAAGACATAGTCGTGTAAGTGCTCACGTGCTAGTGATACTCCAGCCTTATCTATGCCTTCGAGTGCCTTCTTTTGGCAGGCACACCATGAAAACGGTGCCAGAAACTAGAAATACAGTTCAAATCCACTGACTTAATTTGGTGTATTGACAGGAGATGGAGCACGTTTATCAGTGAGGTCTGTGATTTCTCCACTAATATAGGAAAGCAAAAGATGGAAGTCTTTTCTTCAACAACAGCTCAGTTGCACACAAGATTAGCAGCTCACTTGTTCAGAAATGGGCTTTCCTAGTAGCTCAGTTGGTAAAGAATCTGCCTGCAGTGCAGGAGACCCAGGTTCGATCCCTGAGTCAGGAATATCCCCTGGAGAAGGAAACGGCAACTCACTCCAGTACTCTTGCCTGGAGAATTCCATGGACAGAGGAGTCTGGCAGTCCATGGGATCACAAAGAGTTAGACATTGCGACTATGTTCAGAAATGACTTCTTGGATCTCTTTTGCATTTGGTCAGTTTGGGTTTGAATTGTCCTTTATTCACTGGCCAGAAATGTGTGCCGAGTGCCCTTCACCAGCGCCGGATGCTCCGACGAGTGAGGCTCTTGCTTGGCACCCTGTGCTCAGACCGCACAAGGCGGGCAGAGCAGTGTGCTCAAGGGCAGATACAGTTTCTGACACCGCCTGCAGCCTGAGCACCTCTGAAGGCTCATTTGTAATTTTATTTTACACCTCTTCCCATTTCCCTAAAAATTGGCTGAATTTCCATATGTATCCTTCAAGGATTTCCTCATACATATGGAACAGAACTGAGTTTGACTAGGTTTGATGATATGTTATAGTCATATTTATTTGATGCCTTGGTCATAAGAAGTAAACAAAGCAAATATCTAGTTTGTGAGAGTAGTTACCATAAAAGTGTCATAGCAGAATTAATTTTGATTTTAAAATAAAGTCATTCTTTAAGCTTATTTTCATGAGGGCAAAAGAATGCCCGCGTTTAGTTTTAAAAGATCATTTACATATGACCTTGTGCAAGAGGATGGAAATGAAATATTCAACCCCCATTCTCTCTTCAACCTAATATGTGGCACAAGTTTTTGTCAGTGCTCTCTCAAATATTAGTCATGATTATGCATTTATATAGCATTTTTTTATCCAAGATTGGAGCTAAATTACAGCCTCTTACTAAAGACTATAGTCTGTGAGCATGAATTAAAGACACTGTACCCAGCTGTCTGTCTTTTCTTTTTTCATTCTTTCTTTTTAAACCAAACCCAATAAACTGGAAACACAAAGCAACCTCTGGAAATGCAAGGTGCCCTTTCTTCCCTAAGACTCAAGGTTCACATGTGTTTCATTCAAAACAAAATTCCAGGACTTTTCACTGTTAAGAGATTCCTTGACTTGGATGATTGAGGCAGCTTTAGCCTTTGAGACCCCAAAGCCTGAGGTTCACGTGAATGTCCAGTGACTTGCTTACAACATAGGTTATAGGGTGGAAGATAGGATTCGGTTTTCTTGATGTTTTCATGTATGCTAATATCCCACCTTTATGATTTCTGATTAGGTCATTGGCCATATGCGTGAATCAGTAAGTCCCAGGGGATGCTGTGTCTAATTAAATAGAAAGACACTTGAAAACAGTATAAATCCATGAGCAAAAAATTATAGCATCTTAGTACTTTATTTTAAAAAATGCAACCCAGTGTAAATCTCAGCTTATCAAATTTTTCCAGTTATTTAGCACATTCATTAAATCCAGAGTAATTTAAACTTGCCTGGGTAAAAGAGATGAATTTTGCTTTGGGGGAAAGAGAGTTAAAAGATAAGAAGTCAAGTTTACTGATAAAGAGATAATCCCTACTCATTCTCCACAACAGACATCTTATCTTTTTATGATCCTTCCTTTAGTTCATCCCTTCTATTCTCAAAGGGTAGCTAGCACCACCATTCATTTGGCTTCCAGATCCAAAAAGTAGAACACTGTTTTTGATTTCTCTCTCTCTCTCCATCCCAAGCGCCAAGCACTGTTGATTTGACAGATTAGAACTTTTACCCCATTTTGCTGTTGGGAAGAATGAACTTTTCTGTGTCCTGCCTTTGTGTAGTGCGTGCGCCCTTCCCTGCCTTCTCCCCTCCGGACACTCAGCATCTCTGCTTTAACCCAGGAGTCTGAATTCTACCATAATATGTAGAATTACCTTTTTTTCCCTTTAGTTCTGGAAATTTCCTCCCCATGTTTTCCTCTCCTCTTTCTCTGTTAGGTGAGTTTAGACTTCGTAGATTGAACTTGGATTTTCTGGCTTTTAAGGAAAAGCTCCTCTGTTTACCTTCCATCTGTCCTACTGGAGTTTTCTATTTTGAATTTTAGTCATCCTCTTTTTAAAATTCGGGCTTCCTTGGTGGCTCAGTGATAAAGAATCTGCCTGCAATTCAGGAGACCTGGGTTTGATCCCTGGGTTGAGAAGATCCCCTGGAGAAGGGAATGGTAACCCACTCCACTATTCTTGCCTGGAGAATTCCGTGGACAGAGGAGCCTGGTGGGCTGCTGTCCAGGGGGTTGCAAAGATTGGACACGACTGAGTGACTAACACTTTCACAGGTTCCTTCTCTTTCCCTGAGGGTGGTGAGCCTCGTGGCAGGGTGACGGGGTGGCTTGCACCTGCCTGTCTTTATTGTGGAGGAAGACCCCTGTTCTTTGCAGGATGATCCTGAAGCTGGGTGTGAAGGAACAAGGACTAACTCGGGGATCTTGTTTCCAGCAGGGCTTTTACTTCACCTTTTGTTTTCATCTCTGCTCTTCTGGGTACCTCCTGGCCTTGAGTTCCTCCTTTCAGGTTGCGTTCCCTTGACCATTGCTGCTGCCCCTTAAAGGTGGGGGTGGACATTGCCTGAGGGGCCCAGTGCTGGCTGGGGGCTCACTGTTCACTCCTTCCCTTTCTCTTCCACCCTCTGTGGCGCCTGATGCTTCCTGTTCCTGCACCTGCTCAGGTGTGCAAGGGGATGGGCGTGCTTCTCCTTGTCTTTCTCTTTGCACATCCCTGGGTTGGCCTTTCTCTGCTCCACTGTTGGCATCCCAGCATTTGCCTTCTATCCTTCTATACTGTGTTTTGGTGTCTCCAAGCTTTGTTGATGATCAAGTTTGCTTTTGGTTTTTGTTCTCTTTGTTCCTTTGTAATGATTCTGGAAAGTTCTACTCCACTGTCTTGGGGATGCAATGCTCCTTTTTAAAGAGTGACACCTTATTGCCCTGATAGATTTCTTAGAGGGTGAATATGAGAGTTTTTCTGTTGACTGCAGAATGTCTAGGGAGAGGCAAGGCTTCATCCATGTGCTAAATCGGGACGAGTTACCCCGAGACTCACCCAGTCTTCCTGAGCCCTGGCCAAACGCCAGTTGGCTTTGCGGGTCACTTTAGTCAAGTCAGTAGTATCAGCAATGTGAACACAATGTAACTTGAGAGATATCTGACTTAGATCACATTTTTCAGGCTAAAGGGTCTTACATCCCTGACTGATCAGTTGAGCCCGTGGTGGATAATTTGTGGGGAGTCACGACACTAGTTCAGGGAAGTGACCATGGCAACTAAGTGACTGACAAAGTGATGACTGAGTACCTCACTAACGTGCCTTCAACAGAGTGGGCATTCAGGCTTTTCCTTGACTTGTGACAGCTTTTGTTGAATTTGTTTTCCACTTTTCTCAGATTCAGGAGAAACAAGTGACATGTGACTCAGATTCCTGATTATATGACTGTTCTTTCATGTATCTGTTCAGATTATACATGAGGTGTTTTTAATCTATTAGTGTTTATTTATCACCCAGTTTCAAAGCAAATAATTCCACGTATGCAGATTGGTTAAAGATCAGTCCCAATCTGCCCAGGGAGTTTGCAAACTACTTGGAGAGGCAGAGCCTATGCATGAAACCCCTGACAGCCAAGGTTAACCAGAGCCACAGGCGTGAGACCAGATCCTCCTGGTCTGTGCTGGGTGACACGCAGACAAGGTCACCGTCAGCCAGGTCTACTACTGAGGGTGGATGGCCTCGCACCATCGTCCATGAGCCCTGAGAAGCACATGCGAGGCCGTCAGTGAGTCGGGCTGGTGGCTCAGTGCTGAGCACCCCCTGACCGTCTCTTCTCGGCTCACAGAGGGTGTTCGGAGCTCTGCCGGATCCCCATGGTGGAGTACAAGCTCGACAGCGAGGGAGCCCCCTGTGAGTACAAGACCCCTTTCCGGAGGAACACCACGTGGCACCGCGTGCCCACGCCCGCCCTGCAGCCCCTGCCCAGGGTCTCCCCAGTGCCCGGCACACCCGACCGGCTGCAGTGCCAGCCCCTGCTCCCGCAGAGCCAGGCCGCCATCCCCCGCAGCACCTCCTTCGACCGGAAGCTGCCCGATGGTACCAGGTAAGCTGGGGGCCCTGGTGAAGCCCTGGCTTGGAACTTCACATCGTGGGGGACTTGTGTGTGGCTTAGTCATTTCTGAATTAGCTTGTTCTGAGCAAGTGGGCAGCAGGGCCGCCAGGCAGGCCCCGAATGCTGGGGCACTTGTGGTCCCAGCCAGCGATGGTGCTGATGGCGTGCAGGTCTCCCCCACGGACACCACCCGCCGGGGCCACCATTGTACCTCTCTGCGGTGATCCTCCTGTCAACTCGCTCTCCAAACCACATTGGGAAACCCTCCTGCAGGAGCCTCTAGATAAGCGTGAACAGTTTTGAGCATAAAGAAAACAAAGCCACAAAAATCACTGATGAAATCCCGTCATCCTCACGGCCACAGTATTTTCAGAGGTCCTAAGATCACTGGCATCTCTGCTTTTCTCTCTCATTTTAAGCGGAGGGAGTTGAGTTTAAAATTAAGTTTTTCCCTGAGAGGGAGCACCTGTTTAAGAGTGAAATCCAATAGCAATAGAAGCTGCTGAGAATTTAGAGACGTGACACGGAGAGGTAGTTTTAAGTGAACAGCACGGTAGACTGGCTGTTGCTATTGACTTTTACTCCCTTTGTTTTAACGTTCACATAACTTCTGGGCTGTGGAGACACCAAGGGTTCCCTCACAATTCCTTGTTAGGCTTTCATCTAGTAGGGCAGATGTTGCAAGCAGACACTGAGCCGGGCTGCCCGCTGAGCGCGTCATCACCTTGCCCTGTTACTTGGCCTCTCCCACCCTCCAGTTTCCTCGTCTGAAAAGGAAACTTAGCTATAGGAGAGACCTCCACGGGGTATCATGATGAGTGAATCAGTCCCCAGAGGTTCACTGCTTAGAGCACTCCTGGCCCACAGGTGTAAGTCTCCATAGGTGTTAATAATATTACTAGGATTAAAACGTGTGCTCGTCCTCTGACTTCTCCAGTCTGTTTTTCCACAAATGAGTGCAAGAATGGTGTAACTAACTGGACAGTCAAGCATCTGGGCTCTGGATCTCCCTTCTCAAAGGTCTGCTGAGTTTATATTCAGAGAAATGCATACAGTAGGTAGCCTGGGTGTAAAGGGGTTTCATCTGGAAGGGAAAGGGTCTATAGAACCTCCCTTATTAACATATAATTTACTAAATTATAAGGAACTCTTTGGGGCTTCCCAGATGGCGCTGGTGTTAAAGAACCCACCTGCCGGTGCAGGAGACATAAGGAGACCTGGGTTCAGTCCCTGGATTGGGAAGATCCCCTGGAGGAGGGCATGGCAACCCACTTCAGTATTCTTGCCTCGAGAATCCCTTGGACAGAGGAACCAGTCCATAGGGTTGGCAAGAGTTGGACAGGACTGAAGCCACTTAGCGTGCACACGTACACACAAGGAAGGCTTCTAACAGCAAAATGAAAAGTTGGCAAGCACGTCTTCTCAAATGAGTTCTCACAAGTGTCACTCATTTTTGTGTGTCTGAAATAAATAGGATTACATTCAATACATGTGCAGAAATAAATGGTTTTGCCAAATTTAGAGTTTTCTCTCTGCCTCGGTTTTAAATATAGAACCACAGTGTCCCTTGCATTGTCTCATAGACCGAGTAGTAGTGATGTTTTCATAATTCTGTGTGTCCTATTGCTGTCCCCCGTGATTAACTGGGATCATTAGCTGTGCTTGCAATCTTTAGATGGTGAAGCCTTGTTCCTGCCACATCTCCTTCCTATAATAAATTACCAACCATAATACCTCTGAAATCTCATGGCATCACCAATTCTCAGTTTATTTGTCCATGACCGCGATGTGTGTTTCCCCTTTTCTTGGTCATTGAAAAATGAATTCATTTGTAAGTCGAAACAAGCCAGGTCCAGATGGTGGCAGCCCACCTCTGTGCCGGTTACTGATTGTAGTCAACCTTTCAGAAGTTCGCCCAGCAATCAGTCATCATCCAGCGACCCCGGACCAGGCAGCAGCGGACCCTGGAGACCGCAAGTTGGATACGACGGGTACCACTCCTTTTCCCCTTTTGTGGGCTCCTGGGGGGACATGTCTTCAGGGCACATTCAGAAGCACTTACAGTGCACAAGGCCACTGGGGACAGAGAGACTCAGATAGCGCCTTGTTAGCGCCAGTGCTTCCAGACTGGGTAGCTCATCATTTCTGTGAAAGTGGACTCATTTGTCTATATTCTGAACTTGTCTGTTTTCTTTTCTTTTTTTTTTAATAAGGGAGAGTCTTTTTGAACACATGAAAATTAAGAATTTGGAGACTGTGGGTGATGGCCCTTGGGAGTTTCCCTTCACTTACATTGCTGACGAGGAATAAATTCACAGCCTTTCTTGAAATTGTTTTTCTCTCCAAAACACAGCCCAGAGTCTGAGGAGGCAGATTTAGCATGTGACACATTTCCTCTGCCTCCTGTGAGAGCAAGTGGAAGCTGGGGGCAGGGCTGTCCCTTGTTGTGTGCACACGGCACCCAGGGGCCTGAGGGCACCTGTGGACAGGACCCAGGATGGACGGACGCAGTAACTCAAGGAAATAGCCGCGTACTCTTGGGAAGAGGAGGGCCGCCCCAGGGACGTGGCTATATTTTTGCAAGGAAATGCAGGCGTTGCCCCCAGCAGCAGTGTTTCTGTGCATTGTTGCAAGCCAGTGTTGCCTCTGCTGCTCGAAGGAGCTGGGTGCACTGCTGAGATGATGGGCCGTCCAGGCAGCCGGGGGAGCTTGCACCAGATAAGAGATGTTCCTGTTCCTCCTCTCACATGTGCCCAGGGAAACCCTCTCCCGGGACCCTCTCTCCTTCTGGTTTGGGCTGAGAAGTAGAGATTTATAGTCCAAGTTATAAGCATTTCTTGCCTTAGATCCTGGATGGGGTTCTTAAAAGTTGTACTTTGTTTTTTATTATTATTTTTGAGATGGTTAGATAGTATCACAGATTCAATGGACGTGAATTTGAGCAAACTCTGGGAGATAGTGAAGGACAGGGGAGCCTGGTGTGCTGCAGTCCGTGGGGTCACAAAGAGCTGGATATAACTTAGAGACCGAAAAACAATAACAAAAATGTTGTACCTAAAGAAATCTCTCTTGTTTGAGTTGCATTTTCAAGGTAGGTGGGGGAGGCTTTATGTCAGTGGAAAAACTACGTCTTGGCTTTTTCTGCAGATCAGGATTTAGAACTGGGATTCTGAAAGAAAGGGTCCCTTTATAACATGAATAAGTTTTCTGCAGTTTCCTTTGGAAGAGTAAATTGTCCTATTTGGGGATTTTCATGAAACAAAAGTCCAGCCAGATGTAGTCTAGCAGCAAATGGATCTGATTTTCTTTTTCCTTAAAAAATTTGATATGAAGAAGCATCAGTACATGTATTCAGGAGAAATGGTGGCAGCAAAAGCAGCGAGCTCGTGTTGAGTGCACAGGGACCCCAACGGTCCTTTCAGCCCCTGGTGCTGGCCTCTTCTATCTGTAAATGGTGTCCTCCGGGTGCCTCTTTGGACCCAGGGGTGACAGGGGAGCCCACAGGTCCAGATGCTCTAAGCTGCTGTGTCAGGCAGGGCTGCGGCAGCAGAGAGCCTCTGACTAGGGACCCCTGGGATTGCCCCTTGGAGCCAGCACCCGCGGGGGGCGCTGGCGGGCAGCGTGCGGGCGAGCCTCAGCTCTGTGCTCTCTCCAGGTGCCCGTCTCCCCTGCTGCTGGAGCACCAGGGCTCCGGCCCCTTGGAGTGTGACGGGGCCAGGGAGCGGGAGGACACCGTGGAAGGAAGCAGACATGCCGGTAACACGGACCCCCGCCCCTCGCATGCCTCTCTCCTGCCCCTTCCTCCCCCTTCACTGGTTCACTGTTCTGTTCCTGTCTGGGTCAGCACCATCCTGCCGTGTGCAGGGTGGCTGCTGGGCCCCCAAGGTCATCCGGGATGTGCTCATAGCTGGTGGTGCCTGGGAAACTGACCGTGAGCATCATGGGGTGGTTCTGTCTGCTCCGAGGGCCTCTCTCTGGGTAGACCGGAAGGTCCTACAACCACAGATCTGATCGTGGTCACTGAACCATGCGTTTGGCCCCTGAGTTTCTCTGCTCCTTTGTTAACACTAGAAATTAGATCTTTAAGGCTTCTCTCTCTGTGTGTGACAGAAACCAAATGGCATGGCCCGCCTTCCAAAGTCCTGAGCTGCTATAAGGAAAGAGGCCTGCAGAAAGATGGAGGTTGCAAGGATTCTCCCAATAAGCTCTCTCACGTGAGTCTTGCCATCATGGACTAACACTTCTGCTCCTCTCAGCACCCGTGATTTATTAGCATTGTTGCCAGGGATTCTCAGTCGCATCACTTATCTCATAAGGGTCTTGGGTGAAGTTAAAAAGAAAAAAAAAAAAAAGGTCTTCTTTTTCTCTCTCTCCTTTTATAAAGAAATACAGAGAAAAGTCATCCAGTGAATTATTGGCAAAGCCAGGACTGTAACCTCAGCCTTTGGTCCTTGGTAGTTTTAATCTGTTGACTATTATCCACATGTGGACAAAATACAGAAGCAGAACCTTTGCAGCAGGGTGTGCGGCGGGGGATGCTTGCCCGGTGCTGGCCGCTCAGGGAGCCCCTGCAGACGCCGAGCAGGGACACCGGCAGCAGCCCACTGACAGGCTTCCCGTGGCGCCACAGCGCCCATGTGGTTCTGTTTACTTTTTGAAGAAATGAAAAGGAGCCATGTAGGTGACTGTAGCTCAGTGAAATGAAACTACCAGCTAAATGTGCAAACAGGAATTTTAGTTGTTGCCAGATGAAGCCAACCTTATAAAGTAGCTCATTTTTCAAAATTTGCAGACGTCTTATCAGGTCCTGACCCACGCTGTTCCTTTTCTTCTCCTCCTCCACGTGTCATTGGCCAGCCTCAGAGCTGTTACCTGCAGACATGTGGCCTCCACCTCTCAGCTGTGTCCTAACCTTGTCTCCAGCCGGCCTCGTGGAGCCAGCTGACGGCACCAGCACAGGGAGAGTGGGGGAGGGGAGGGGTGAACTTGAGAAGATCCACTTGTGATAACAAAGGGCATCGGGATTTGCTTAAGGATCTGATAGGGTGCAGGGAAAGAAGGGAGAAGAGAGGGATGGGAGGAAGAAAGGGAAGACGGAAAGAAGGAAGGGCCAAACCACTGGAAAATCACAGGTGGCTGGGTCTCATGACTCCACAGCCCTTGGCTGACCATCTGGGCTGAGAGGAGGGGTCGTGTCTGTACCAGAACGTCATCAGATGGGACGTGTAGTCTCAGGGACCTCAGTGCACCCCCAAGAGCACCCCATCTCATCAACCCCGGGTCTCCCCTGACCGGGGCTCTGGGGTTGGGCGTGGCTCATGCTTAAACAGTGCTTCTGCACACGTGAGCTGGTTGGGTCTGCACAGTAATCCCTGTGCTCAGTGTAATAAGCACAGAGAGGAGCTGAGTGACTGCCCAAGGTCCCCCCACTGTGATTCAAACCCGGGTCTTCTGCCCCACACCCAGGACTGGCCCTGTCCCTTGTCACAGGAGAATTCTCTGAAGAAAGGCTGCTTTCCTGCTCTTAATTCCCCATGTACTTCCCCAGCTTCTAGAACCTTCGTTAACTGCTTTCCGATTAGTGACAGTGTGGCAATACTTTTGTGTTCATGTACAGATAATTGAACAAAGACTTGAAAAGATACCCATTTAACTTAAGATGAATGATGGGAGGAATTATGACTCAGGGACTTTTGCATGAAACCAGGTTGTTTTTGAAAAGTAAATTCTTGCCTTGCTTCCTGCTGACAAGCGAGTAGAAAGGGTTCGGGTGAAATCATCAGGTCTGTAGCTTCGTGAGTCCGGGGAGAATAATCGCCTTCGTGCAGAAGCAAAGTGTGGGGTTTGTCTGAAGCCTCCCCGTCTCTCTCTTCTCAAGATCGGAGATAAAAGCTGCTCCAGCCACTCCAGCAGCAACACGCTCTCCAGCAACACCTCCAGCAACAGCGACGACAAGCACTTTGGGTCTGGGGACCTCATGGATCCCGAGTTGCTGGGGCTGACGTACATCAAGGGGGCCTCCACGGACAGTGGCATTGACACGGCCCCATGCATGCCTGCCGCAGTCCTGGGCCCCGTGCACCTGGCGGGCAGCCGGTCCCTGGTCCACGGGCGGGCAGAGCACTGGGCCGACTCCGACATCCCGGGGCCCGATGATGAGCAGGCCAAGATGTACGCGGTCCATGGCTATGCGCCTGGCATCTCCACCAGTGGGGCTGCCGACGGCAGCCTGGGCGACCTCAGCGAGATTTCGTCCCACTCCAGGTAAGGACCTCCCCACGCTGTGGCCGGCAGCTACTCGGGGCACCCTGGGCGCTGTCATCTGCTGCTGGGGTGGGGGCAGGGGCCTGAAATAGGACCAGAAGGTGCCTGAGATCATTGTCACCTGTGGGCCAAACTGCCTGGCTTCAGATGGAAGGTTTATGTCCAGTGTCTCATTTGAAATGTGCATGTGAACAAGTTTGTGATTACATCTTCCTTTCTCTTTAAATTGGAGAGAAAATGAAACAGATGCTCATGGCAGTCATCAGGCCGCTCATGTTTCTCTGTCAGTTCAGGGGTGGTCTGCGTGTTGTCCGCCTGAAAGCCTGTGCCCCATTCTCCTGTTCCACGGGCCCCCTTACACAACTGTGTGCTGGAAATGTGTTCAGATTGATGATCCAATTTCTTTTTCAATATAATGACTAGTTACATTTAAAGGAATTACGTTCTAACTGTAGATGTTTAATATATTTTTATGAGTAGTTTTCAACTCCCATATGACAAAAGTGTACAGTGACTTTAAAACGCATCACTGGTGATTCCTCCCTTCAAAGACTAAGCAAAGAACTGCATTGATACAGGTTTGGCCGTAGAATTTCCTGCACACCAATGACCCCTGTCATTTTCCTTCTTGTCTGCAAAGCCTTCCCTCCTTCAGCCCTGAGTCATCGTCTAACTTTCCCCAGAACTCTTCCCGCTGCTGGAGGGTAGCCAGATGAACAGTGATAGGTCTGTCCCTCCAGGCATCCAGGGCCATGGCCAGTGACCATGCTCAAGGCCGGCACTGGGTTCCACACGCGGGCCTCTGTGCTCCTTGGCCCTGCCCTTCACTCCACCTGCTCCTCATCCTCACGTGGTCGCTGCTGAGCCTGGAGGGATGAACCGAGGGACCTCACACGGACACGTGAATTGCATCGGCCGTCCTCTCAGTTGAGGCAGAGACCTCATCAGCGGTGCCTTGATTTTCATGACTGATACCATGGGATATGTCTCATCTTGTTGAAAAAAGTTTCAGACTTCTTAGTCCTGGAAATTAACATAAGTTAATTTTTTTGCATAAATTGAAAGCACGAAGATGCCTGTACGCACACACATGCTCGCTGCTGCCTTCCTGCTTTCCTTTTCCTGTCACTAACATCATCACCTGTGTCTTACTAACACAAATGATCATTTTGTAACCTTCTAATGTTTGTTCAAAGTGTAGCAGATTTGTAAAGCGGCTGGTTTTCTGATAACTTTGCTGCTGCTGCTGCTAAGTCACTTCATTCGTGTCCAACTCTGTGCGACCCCATAGACGGCAGCCCACCATCTGTGGGCTCCCCCGTCCCTGGGATTCTCCAGGCAAGAACACTGGAGTGGGTTGCCATTTCCTTCTCCAATGCATGAAAGTGAAAAGTGAAGTGAAGTCGCTCAGTTGTGTCCGACTCTTCACGACCCCCTGGACTTTAACCTACCAGGCTCCTCTGTCCATGGGATTTTCCAGGCGAGAGTACTGGAGTGGGGTGCCATTGCCTTCTCTTGATAACGTTGCTAGACAAGTGTAAATGGCATCACAAACAGAATTTTGCATTACTGTTGAGGAAAATTTCTGCTTTCAGAGCACCTTCATTTATGAGTAGAGTTGGGATATCAATAGGGATTTGAAGTAGGTTTTCTGGAGTACCTTAAGCATCCATTAATGTGATAGGTCAGATGAGAAGAAAGCACTGGGAGGTGCTAGATTGCATTTCCGGTTGATGTTTCTTCTTCCCCGCCCCTGCTTTACACTGAACATGTGCACAGTGGTTGTAGAAGGGCCATGGGCTGACTGAGGGTCTTCTTTGCGGCCCAGAAGCCTTTTTCTTGCCATTCTTAGTGGACAGTGACTTTAAAGCCACATTTCAACTTCAGTTGCAGGCTTTTGTTCATGTAGAATTTGTCAATAAATTCAGTCTTTTGAGCACTTCCTCCTCCTGTCTATCCCCTGCAGAAGGGCTAGAGAAAGTAATAATTTAAATCTTCTAATTTTTTAGTTTTAAGATTTTTTAATGATTTTTAATTTTAAAATGTTTTTAAGTATTTTTAAGTACTGTCTATATTAATATTTTATATTTAAAGTAAGATTTGAAATGTTGGTGTGTCGAGGCAAAAGGAACTTGGCTCATTAGCACATAACGGACCTAGCTCCTGCAGCGGAGCTGAGACTTGGCAGATCCAGAAATGCTGGGGCCCAGCCTGCGGCACCCGTGCTCCATGATGATGAGTGTCGTCGGCTGTGCGCTTGTGTGGTCAGCTCGGAGCTGAGGCCCACTGCCCAGGGTCTCAGCTGTGACCAGGAGTGGTCCAGGGAGTGAAAGAGGAGAAGAGGCTCTCAGGGGCTGGCATCGACACTGAGCATCCTGGCTAGTCGCCCCCCGCCCCGCACACTCTATCTCACCTTGTCTCAGCTGCTTCTCAGCACTCCCGCCCTGGGTGATGTTGACCAAGTAAAGGAACTCTCTGCTCTCAGCTTGTGACCATCCTTTTGTTGTTTGGGGAGCCGTCGTTTACCTCTGGAGGCCAGAAACCGCTGCTGGCTGTGACCTTTCTTGCCCACCGCCGTGGCGGCAGATCTGTTTATTCCACAGTGAGGGGGTCTGTGCTCACAGCTTATCCTGTCCCATCCACATCGCCCCCGCCCCGGCTGCAGTCTTCCCTTCACTGAAAAGCCTGGACCTGTCTCTTTCACTTGTACCCGCAGCACTTAGCACAGGCTCTTAAACGTGGTAGGCACTGCACTGTTTGTTGAATGCAGGAAGGAAGTCTAAGAAGACTGTTGATAAGCATTTGTTGATTGAGTTAGTAAACCAGTGCCTGGATAGCCTAGGGAAATCGGAGGTGCAGAGGTTAACTGTTCCCAGTGTCCGGAGCCCAGACCTGTGTATGAAACACCCTTCACGCTTTGATTCTGGGTTTTCGTCACCAACGACCACTACCATCCCCACCAGCCCCGCCACACACGCGCATGCTCTGAACAAAGCAAGTGTGAGTTGTGTATGTGGTATTCTTCTGGGATTGTACTGAGAACAGGAAAGAGATTTACAACTCATAAAGACAAGCCACACTGGTGTGAGGGGGGAACAGGAGTACAGGGGTGGGTGTGCAGGAATCACCATCCATTAAGCAGCACCAGCATATCCCCAGCCTGTTCTCTCCTGCTGCTCCGGGCTTCTAATTCAGCAAACCCTTTTGGGTTGGTTTGTTTTTGTTTCCTGCAAGGGCAGGGCACTTAGATAAGAGCTCAGAATACAAAGCTGTATTCATCTGAGCCTAACCAAGCTTTTGCAAAGTGAAATAAATCAACTGCCAAAAAAACAAGACAAAAAAAACCCATGTTCTGTATTCTCCTGTAAATGGCTCATGTGATTATCTGTTGCTTACCCGTATTCATGTCATCACACTCTTAGTACCAAGGATGGGAAGCTGGCAATAAAACTCTAAAATAATAACTTGAGTCTAAAAGGAAAAGATTCCCCAAAATTTTATTGCTAACAGTCTAGGATGTTTACCAGCTTCAAAGAAAAACAATGCTACTGCTGCTAAACACAGGTTTTTGCCATATTGCTTGTCAAATGGATTCAATGCATTTGTTCTTAGAGTTTAACTTTAAAATTTCTTACTATTGGGGTAAAAGACATTTTTAATCAAGCCTAAGTGAGGGAAATCTATTTTATAAACAAATGGAAAAACCCATCAGGCTTGGACCATCCTATGGTTATTCACAACACATTCTCCAAAAATGTTCCATTTGGTGATTTCAGAAGATAAATTTGAGTGTTCCATGCATCATATTAACTATATTAGACTGGGGATGCCCTGGGCTTCCCAGGTGGCACTAGTGGTAAAGAACACACCTGCCGGTGCAGGAGACACAGGAGGCTCGGGTTCAGTCCCCGCATCCGGAAGATCCCTTGGAGGAGGGCATGGAAATCCACTCTCGTATTCTTGCCTGGAGGATCCCCATGGACAAAGGAGCCTGGAGGGCTACAGTCCATAGGGTCACCAAGAGTCGAAGATGACTGAAGCGACTTAGCACGCATGCATGCATGGATACCCTAGACTTTAAAATATCTCAGGGATAATCAAAGGCTTTGAAATGCATGATAGCTAAAGGCAATGCACAGTCCTGCCCTGGGTTCTGAATGGGGAAACTGAAGCCATAAGCATTGTTGGACAGCTGAGAAATGAGAGTATGGAGTAGGTATTAGGTAATAATATTGCATTAATACCTGATTTGTGATTATCACATTGGTCCTCTGTGGGAGAGTGTCTTTATAATTAGGAAATATATATGGAAATATAAAAGTATGATGTCATAAAGTTTGCAGCTACTTCTAGATGATTCAGAGAAAAATGATGCAGCTGTAGCCAGAGAGTAGCAACTGTTACATCTCGATGATGGGGTATCTCCTGTCTTTATACCGTTTCCATAGATCTGGAGTTTTTCAAAATAAGAAGCTTAGGAGAAAGATATACAGGCCTTCAGAACCCATTGCCAACAGAAGGGGTTTTCCTGTTGGGGGATTACTAATTGGTGTGCACCCAGGAAGTGGAGAGTGCATTATAATAGCACCACCTCTTACTGCCTGTTTATTTCCTTGCCTGTTGCTTAGTTTACCTTGGGTCAGGGGATGGCAGTACATCTTTCCCAGGGCACGGACCTGGACCCCAAATTGAGGGAGCCTCCACCCTACTAGGGGCTTCCCTTGTAGCTCAGGTGGTAAAGAATCTGCCTGCCATGCAGGAGACCTGGGTTCGATTCCTGGGTCTGGAAGATCCCCTGGAGGAGGAAATGGCAACCCACTCCAGTATTCTTGCCTGGAGAACTCCATGGACAGAGGAGCCTGGTGGACTGTAATCCATGGGGTCACAAAGAGTTGGACACGACTGAGCAACTACACCGCCACCACCATCCTACTAAGGGACACCAGACCTATCACCAGGAGCCAAGTGATTCAGAGGAGCAGAGATGCAGTGTTTTATTTGTGTGGTAATTTTTCAAATGCCACCATGTCTCCAACAAAAAAAGACCCAAAGAGGGGCTATTGTGTTTTGTTTTACCTTCAGAGCCTTTATAAAAAGTCCATTTCAAAATCATTTTTCATATTAGACTTTTTTTTTTTTTTTACCTTTGGCCATTGAATGACGCTTGCTTTGTATACAGGTTTGATTTCAGAATAAGATTTTATTGTATCTAGGGGCTTATCATGTAAGGAACCCTGTGGTAAATTCTCCCAATGGCAAGAACTTGTGAATAATTCTCTGATGCATCACTCTAAAAAGCAAATTAATGGCATTTACTTTGCTAATATTAATTCAGAAAAATCTTTGGAGCAATTCTCTGAGGTGGAGAGTGTTTATCAGGTTTTTTGTTTGTTTTGTTTTGCTTTTAAAGTTTGTATTTTTTTGATGTAGACCATTTAAGAAGTGTTTATTGAATTTGTTACAGAATTGCTTCTATCTTATGTTTTGTTTTCTTGGCCTCAAGACGTGTGAGATCATAGCACCCCAACCAGGGACCAGCCCACACCCCCGGCACTGGAAGGTGAAGTCTTAACCACTGGACAGCCCTTGTATGCGTTTTACGGATCAGAAAGCTGGGCTTAGTAAACGTGCCCAGGGTCTCCCCTGGCCTAAGCAGTGACAGCAGTCTGGCTCCAGAACCCCTGAGGCACACCAGTCAGGGTTTCTGAAAGCAGTGCTCACCTGCCTTCCTAAACTCGGATGTTAGAACTGTAACTGAAACACGGCTTCATAAAATAATTCCTGATCTCTGTTCTCACTTATTTTTCATAAGACATTAGAATCTTGACTTTCCTGAATTTAAAAAAAAAAGATGTTTAGGTTTTTATATTTCCAGGGATGGTCATATAGCCCATGGGAGTCATTAGTCCTTCTGGCTTCAGCTGACCTTTAAGTTGTTTTTAGGGATTTTGTCTTTTGAACATGATTTCATATCACACAGTAACACAGCAAGCATCCATGTGCCCACACTGGACTGCGGAGTCGACTCTGCTGTGTCAGGACCCCCGGGTGCTGTCCAGTAGTCACGAGCCCTTCTCTTCCCCCTCAAGGCGGCCCCCGCCCCGGCTCTGGCGGCGGCCGTCCCCTCGCTTTTCTCAGCATTTCGCTGTGGATTGGTACATTCCCGAGCAACGTACCCTTCAGTTTCACCTGTTTATGCACTCGCTTTAAGAATGGAGCCATGCTTGACGCTTTCTGTGTGACCTGCTCCTGTTTCCACTTTGTTTGGGAAGTTCACCCCAACTGTCCACAGCCTCTGCCCACTCCCTCGGGTGTTTTCCTGGAGTTTCTCTTTTCCTCACCACGTCTGCTACTTGACCCTCCGTTCACTGCTGATGCCTCCGTGGGGAGCTGTTCCAATCAGTGCTTGTGTCAGCACGTCTGTTGCCTGTTTCCTGCTGCGCCCGTGCAGAGGCGTGGCTCGGGTGTGCGCTTAGGAGTAGACTGCTGGCTGTGCAGCGGCACAGCTCTGCAGGTAGTGCCTAGACTGCTTCCCAAACTGTCCGCACACTCTCAGGCCCCCCGCAGCAGGAGGAGCCACTGCCCCACATCCTGGTGAACGCTGGGCACTCATCATCAGACTGTCCCCTTTTTGCCAATCTGGAGAACATGCCTGATACTCTGCTATGGTTTGCACGGGCGTTTCCCTGGGTTGAGCCCCTTCTCTTATGTTTACTTACCATTTGAGTGTCTTTTCTTTGGAGGCATCGGTGTGGTGCCCATTTTTCTATTAGATTTCTCCTAATTGTGCTTTGAACATCCTTCTGGCCACAGGCATATAGCTTTGCACATGAACATCCTCAGCCTGTGGAAAGAAAGACTCAGCAGAGAGACAGCCCAGTTTTGCTCACAGAGGACAGGAGTCAAGCCTGGTGGCTCCAAGGCTGGTAACGTGCCCACCCTGCTGAGATCTGATCGTATCACAGCTTCTGTCTGTCTGTTTCCCCAGCGGCTCACACCATTCAGGAAGCCCCTCGGCTCACTGTTCGAAAAGTAGCGGGTCTCTGGATACGTCCAAAGTCTACATCGTGTCTCACGGCAGTGGTCAACAGGCCCCAGGGTCCATGTCCAAGCCCTACCACAGGCAGGGGGCAGTGAACAAATATATCATCGGCTGGAAGAAATCGGAAGACAGCCCACCACCTGAGGAGCCTGAAGTGGTTGAGTGTCAGGGGTAAGGTGGTATCTGGTGGCAGCCTTGGGTGTCTGGGGCGTGGACTAAGCTAATGTATTTTTTTCCCCAGTAGAAACAAATCTTCTCAAACAGAATAATTGAGAAACATCTTTGTAAAATTCTTTAAATGTTGGCGTTTATGTTTGCCTTGAAAAGTCCTCTCTTTGCTTGATATTCTCATGTAACTTTAAAACAGATCTCTGTTCCTCGTTTTTATATTCAAAAAGCTGCCTGCAATAGAAAAATCAGGGTTGTGCGCTAGTGATGGTGTGAGTATGCTTGCTAAATCGCTTCAGTCGTGTCTGACTCTTTTGTGACCCCATGGACTGCAGTCTGCCAGGCTACTCTGTCCACTCCAGGCAAGAATACTGGAGTGGGTTGCCACGCCCTTCTCCAGGGAGTCTTCCCAGCCCAGGGACTGAACTCGGGTCTCCTGCATTGCAGGCAGGTTCTTTACCGTCTGAGCCACCAGAGAAGCCCGTGGTGCAAGTATAGATCCTGTAAATAACTAAGGTCAACGACAGTGTGAATTCCCACAAAGCCTGTGTGTTTCCTAAGCGTGTGTGAGAGCACGAAAGAAAAAAATCCCACCTAAGTTTTTAAAAGTTAATTCATCAATTGATTGATTTGGCTGCATCAGGTCTTAGCTGAGCGCTCGGGATCTGCGTTGAGGCACATGGACTCTCTAGTTGCAGCAAGCAGGCTCAGTATTTGCCGTCCTCAGGCTTAGCTGCCCTGAGGCATGTGGGATCTTAGTTTCCCAGGCAGGGATAGAACCCATGTCCCCTGAATTGCACGGTGCATTCTTAACCACTGGCCTTCCAGAAGAGTCTCTATTCCCCTGAATTTTAACATGACTTTGATTTCCCTTTCAGTTGTCACATTTGTAGGGGCAAGTAGGGAGGGATGTTTTGTATCTGTTGGAAAAAAGAAAAGATTAAAAATGCTGATAACCAGTTCCATAACACATGTGAAAACTGCCACGTCTTTGAAGAGACAAAGCAATCACATTTTGAGAATGCAAGTCAGTGGCCTGGTCAGGGCCATTTATAGTAGCTGGTGATTTGCTTATTCTTTGACGTGAAAAAAGTGAAAGTTGCTCAGTCATGTCCAACTCCTTGGGACCCCATGGACTCTGCAGTCCATGGAATTCTTCAGTCCAGAATACTTTCCCTTCTCCAGGGGATCTCTGAACTCAGGTCTCCCATGTTGCAGGCAGATTCTTTACCAGCTGAGCCACAAGGGAAGCCCAAGAGCACTGGAGTGGGTAGGCTATCCCTTCTCCAGCGGATCTTCCCAACCCAGGAATCGAACCAGGGTCTGCAGAGCTATCAGGGAAGCTCACATTTTTTAAGGACAGCCTTAAAAATTAACCTGTACACGCACTGAACGATGACATCAGTCTTCTGCCGTGTTTGCTTACGTCATCAGTGTGAAGGGTGCACGAGAGCTACCGCTATCTGCTTCTAGACCTTAAGTTTAGTCCATGAGCTAGGACCAGTCTTTCCCTTAAGAAATGACCCCACTTTTTAAATATGTCTAGCATGGTACTGCTTTCTAAATTAAAATTAATTTTAATGCTAAACTTGAACATAGAGGACTTCTCTGGTGGTCCAGAAGTTAGGATTCCATGCTACCAATGCAAGAGGCACAGGTCTGATCCCTGGTTGGAGTATCCCACTTGCCATGCATCAAAACATAGATAGATAAATAAAAGATCATCATAGATCACTCGTTTTTTAAAAAATAATAGGAACTTAAAATGAAAATTGGACATGCAGTCTTTTCTTTCTTTTTTTTTTCCCCCAGAAAAAAAAACCATCATGCCAGTAATTGCAAAGGAGTTGTTTAGAAAGAAGTTTTTTAGAGATAACCACATTTTATGAACACGTGTTCCTGGGGTCACATTGGTACTTCTGTCTGATAGTCTTCCCGTGTTTCACAGGGGTCCGTTCTGAGGCTCCTACGTTCCACCAGTTATTTGTAGAAGTGCTTTGCACATCATTGAGAGGCTGTATCTTCCCTAAGGGTCTCCTTGAAGAGCCAGGAAAGGGTGAAGGAACCCACTTGGACATTTCTCCCTAGAGAGCCTCAGCATTGGTGCATTGTAACACTCGTTTAGCAGCACTGACTTCATAAAAGAGAGCCAGCATGGGGAGTATTGTGAGTAAGGGGTTCGTGTCTCTGGAGGGCAGAGGGGTTATTTCCCCTCATCACACCAGCTGGGTGCTGGGACTCGAACCCAGGCCTCCCCAAGGCTCTTCTCATGGGCCCTGCTCATCTTGTCAGATGTATCATCCATCTAACGCAGACATGGGAATGTATCATGACTGTGGTCCTCCAGGACTTGCCAACTATATTGAGATTTGTCAAAATAATGTGTTACCAAGTCACTGAAAGATACACTTTAAAAAGATCAGCCAAGCATCACGTGTGTCCCACTGAGAACTAGCAAATGTTCATGTCCCAATGTACACAAAATATAAACCAATTGTGCCCCGCTGAAGTTCCTCATGATGCAGAAATTGCCCATAAAGTTATATTCTGGGGCTTCCCTGGTGGCTCAGTGGTAAAGAACACACCAACCAATGCAGGAGACACAGGAAACTCAGGTTCGATTCCTGGGTTGGCAAGATCTCCTGGAGAAGGAAATAGCAGCCCACGCCAGGATTCTTGCCTGGAGAATCCCACAGACAGAAGAGCCTAGCGGGCTACAGTCCATAGGGTCACAAAAGAGTTGGACGTGACGTAGCGACTAAATAACAAAGTCATATTATAGGTAGGCCCTTGTTGATTACTTTTGTTAATAATGTAATCTTATGTTTTAAAGTGCAGCAAACAGGAGCTGCTTACTGGCTCATTATTAAGCAGCCGTGAATGTGTGCCTTGAGCACCGTGCAGCTCATACCATCTGCAGACCCTCAGTGTCCCAAGAATACTCTATAGATACATGGTACTGGTCACCACCATGCTGGGTTTACCCACGTGGAGCATTGCACTAGGTATTAGAGATACAAAGCTAATTACATCTGACGTCCCGTTTTCAAGAATACCCCATCTCAGGGAGGAGAGAAAGGGTAGCAGTTACTAACTGCAGTATTTTATAGGGAGTTCACAGATGTATTATTTCACTGCCCCCCCCAGGAAGCCAACTTACTGATATATCGTTTGGTAATTTTAATAAAGTCGCTTAAGTTAACGGAAAACGCTAGCGATTTTATTCAAAAACATAGGGAAACTGGGATAGTACATTTATCAGCAACTCTAGGTATTACGTTTTCGTTTAGCAGTTATTGGTAAGACCTGGGTTTGGGTTTTTCTCCTCTATGTCTTTCCCAAAGTAAATAGGACCTGGAGCTCTTGCATGCCTCCACCCCAAATCTCAGGGCCCACAGCTGCACATGTCTGAAGCCCTCTTCACAAAAACTACAGGGTCAGTTTTCCCACATGGCTTTTGTGCAGAACCCCTATCCTCCCGGGTCTTGGGTTCTTTTTTAGCTCCATCTTCACACCCTGCCATCCTGCAAGCCACCCAGATCTTCAGTCACATTTAGACATTTTTATAGTTTCTGCCCCAGTAGCTATATTCATGTCATCAGCATTGCTGGTGTTTCCAGCGCCAAAAAGTTTGGGATGCCACACCCAACTCGAGAACAAAGCAAGCGCTGTAGCAACTTCAGATAAATAGTTCTTACTGTTGAGCATGTCTGTGTGTTTTACATCCTGATAACTTCTCTGCAAGCCGTTCCCATGTGACTCAACAGCCTTGCTTTAGAAATGGGGTCACCTCTGTGGCGCAAGACAGTGATACAGGTCATCCTCTGTGGCCTGCCTCCTGGACCAGCATCGCATTTCTCGGTCACGTGGCCCGTCCATCTCTGCTGACAGCCCAGCCCCCGGTTCTATACTCACGACGTCTTCAGAAATGTTCCAGACCAAACCTTTCAAAAAATAACTCCCTAGTTTTCTCCCTGAAAAAGGAGCGAAAACAGTAACTCAGCTAGATGGTCTTATTGTCCATAAATACATTTCTATACACTGATAAGGGAGGGAGCTTCTTTACTTATTCAAGTGGCTCTGTGAAATTGCTGATAATAAAAATGCTCGGCATGTGCCCAGATCGATTACTCTTCAGTGTCAAGCCCCCCAGGGTCCTGCGCGCTGTGTTGCTGAGTGGACGGTGGGGTGTGGTTGTCCAGCCACAAGAGAAAGGCTCTCTCGATTTCCTGAGAAGCACCAGGCTTTCTTCAAAGAACACAGGATAATCTCTGATGAATTATTGAAACTGTATTTTCTGATACTGATTAGGAAAGGGAACACACAGCCTTGTTTGAAAAGTTGACTCTGTGTTTTCTCATTCAGGGCTTTGGGGATCTGATTTGTCTCTGAATTATTCAGGACCCTAACTCTGCTGCTGAGCTCATTTCACACATGTGAGATGGCATGGGCATCCGGAGGAGATGTGGCTAAAGGGAACCCGCTCAATAATTAAGAGCTGGGTGTGTGTGTGTGTGTGAATGTAGTGGTCAAAGGTGGAGACTGGATTTTAGTTCATAAGGGTACGGGCACTTTACATATGCTGATGACCCGTCTCAATTTCCTCCCAGGCTGTATGGTGAGATGGACCTGCTGTCCTCGGCAGCTCAGCAGCAAGCAGTGGTGGGAGATACTGTCTCAGAAACTCAGCACGTGCTCTCAAAAGAAGACTTTCTGAAATTGATGCTTCCCGACAGCCCCTCGGTGGAGGAGGGGAGGAGGAAGGTCAGTGACTTTTGTGTAGCTTTGAAGTTACCAGAAACACTTAAGGAAACACCTAAATAGACGCCAGGACTCCCAGGGCCGTTTTCACACTGTTATTCCACCAGGAAGTGGAGTAAGGCTGAGAGAAGAGGTCAGGAAGGGAGACTTCTGGACGGATAGGGGGAGCTGCAAGCAGGCAGGCCTGGCCTCACCTCTTAGCTGCGAGGAGTCTGCCATGTGGCATGTTTTTTTTATTTTTGTTTTTCCTTTTCACCATGTGATTTTGTACGTTGGCTCTGTGATTTGCTTTCTTACTTTTTAGCCGTGTGATTTTGTACATGTGACTTAACTTCTTGGCCCAGTGTCGTCCTCTGCAAAAAGGAGGCAATGATAAGTGTACTGCAGAATTTACAGGCTTATAGCAGGCATAAGAACCAGCCTCGCACGGGACCCATCCGTGACGGGTAGTCAGAAACAGGAGCTGTTGAAACTCACACCGCCTGTACCACGGGTAGGTACTCTAAGCCATCCAGCTGTGTTGTCATCCTGTCCCACAAATGGGCAGGAGTTAGGTACTCTGCTGCCTGTTGCTACCATCAGATTACTTACTGTCCTTATTCGATTTAGCGTTGCTATTGTTACAGTCTCTCAAGCCACTGTGTTAATGTGTAGAAAGTATGAAAAAGAACTCACAGGTAATCTAGCCCAGTCTTCTCTTTTGGCAAGTAACTGAGGCCCCGAATGGTGACGCTGACGTGCCCGTAAGTATTTGGTGGGAGTCAGCCATGGAATGCAGCCTTCTCCCTGCTAATTCAGCACTCTCTTGTCCAAGTGAAAAAAGTCGGGCTTTGCCGTCTTGACTGTGATCAGGATAAACAGCAAGTCTTTGTGCTCCCGTATCTTCCCTGTAATAAAACAATGCTGCAATTAACCTAATTGTGTTCTGAGAGTAACAGTCTAATGAGATGCTACCTCAAAGCTGCTTTAATCTAATGGGTCTGTAATCAAGTTCTGAAGAGCCTGCTGGTCGTGTGTGAAGAGGGAATCCCAGCAGAATTCAAGAGAATGAGTCTTTTTTTCTTTTTTTTCTTAACTTGTATCCAGCCATGTATGTGGTACTGTATGAGCTTGGGTGCAGGCTGTTGTACCAAAAATGCAAATGCCTTTTCTTTTAATAGGAACAAACTTCTCCTTGACATTTTTTGTTTCTTCTAAGACAAACTGCCTTCTTTTCATGGTGTAAACTTTGTAGTTCATACACACTCTGGTTCCCATTCATCAGTTGGACAGCATCAACAGAATAGAAGGAACACATACAATAGAAATATTTTTAGCCTTGTGGCTGCATTGGCAAACGTAAATAGCTGTTTCTATATTTGCTTGATGCAAACTTTCTGGCTTTTACTATTATTGATGCAAAAGGAATAAGGAATGTGGTTCAGGATGTAGGAGTTAGAAACTCAGATTTGATTAAATTTTTCTTGAGTTTTTGACTGCTTGCTTCGCTAGTATGAGTTTTCCTTACTCCATCTATGATTTAACAATACTGTTAATGGTTTCTTTAAATCTGATTATGATTGATTCCTATAACTCAATTTTCAGTAACTGTAATAAACTTTATGAGTGTTACTTTAAGGTGCATAGACAATAAGATTTTCCTGGACTGATACTGTCTTTCTTGAACCTGTTTGTTCGACTTAGAAAGCTGCTCTGCTCAAAAAATTGATATTATTATCTAGATTAGATTGAACCTCACATGTAGGTGATTGGTACAGAAATCACCTAATATTAAAATGCAGTCATTTCTAATTAAAATCAAGCCAGCAGTCGGTGTGGTTTCAAATAACTATTACCTGGAATGGCAATCTTCCGTATTTCCAGAAGCTACCATGGCAATATGGTTATGGAGCTGCCATTTAACATTTCAGAATTAATAAAGCTGTGCATGTCTCTAATTCCTGGTAATATTTCACAGAACGTCAGAGGAGGAAAGCATCCAAATCCAATAACTGCAGGAAGCCTTTGTGTGTTTGCCTCTGTGACCCGAGTGCCTGGTGTAACATCACTGAGCCACAGCCCTGCGCCTTCCCGGGCACAGCTCAGAGACGCCCACAGGGCAGGTTCAGGACCCACCCGAGTTAGATGAGCTCCACGCTTCCAGCCTTCTGACATCTGTTCTCCTCTCTCCCCCATGTGAACCCCTAGTTCTCGTTCTATGGGAACCTGTCTCCACGGCGCTCGCTGTACCGCACCCTCTCGGACGAAAGCATCTGCAGCCACCGCAGGGGCTCTTCCTTTGGCAGCTCCCGCAGCTCCATCCTCGACCAGGCACTGCCCAACGATATCCTGTTCAGCACCACCCCGCCCTACCACAGCACCCTGCCACCCCGGACCCAGCCTGTGCCCAGCGTGGGGAGCCTGCGCAGTGAGTGCCCGGGGCAGACCGCGCCGGCCTCGCGGGCTCTCTGGGGTGGGTCTCTTACAGAAGCTGGGGGGACTTGCTTATTCTTTAATCTATATATATCATTTGGTTGGGTGTTTGGGGTTTTTTTAGTAATTTTTAAAGGTGAAAAGACCCTGATGCTGGGAAAGATTGAGGGCAGGAGGAGAAGGGGACGACAGAGGATGAGATGGTTGGATGGTATCACCGACTCAATGGACATGGGTTTGGGTGGACTCCGGGAGTTGGTGATGGACAAGGAGGCCTGGCAGGCTGCAGTCCCTGGGGTTGCAAAGAGTCGGGAACGACTGAGCGACTGAACTGAACTGAAAGGTGATAAAGCCCCAGAGTGGACATTTTTCAAAAGTTAAGCACTACTGCCAGTTTTGCAGAAAATTGAAAATCCCACATTAAACATTTTTATTGAGGAAAAAAGCTAATCTCTCTACTATAACTGGGCTACTATATCTATAATGAAGAAAAAATGTCTGAAGTTCGATTTTATAAAGAGAGAATGGTGGCCCGGGGCATGTTTCCTGGCGGTCAGCGCACAGGGACGAGGGCTGGTTTCCTCCCCTTCTGTGTCTGCTGCTCCCTAGTCTTCAAGACCTGCTGATGGTGACGGCGAAGGTGGCAGCTGGGCAGCAGGACACGTGGGCCCAAGCCCCCTCACTTAGATTCTCTGTGTCCAGTTCATTCTTAATATGCTCTTAGCCACAGGTTGACTAGCTACTTTCTAAATGATTTTCCTTCAGATCCTAAAATCTTTCCTTTTTATGTAGTGGGATGGCACCCCACTCCAGTACTCTTGCCTGGAAAATCCCATGGACAAAGGAGCCTGGTGGGCTGCAGTCCATGGGGTCGCAAAGAGTCAGACAGGACTGAGCGACTTCACTTTCACTTTTCACTCTCATGCACTGGAGAAGGAAATGGCAGCCCACTCCAGTGCTCTTGCCTGGAGAATCCCAGGGACCGGGGAGCCTGGGGGGCTGCCGTCTATGAGGTCGCACAGAGTCGGACACGACTGAAGCGACTTAGCAGCAGCAGCGGCAGCAGTTTCTTATTAACATGTCAGTGTTGAAGGGTGATTTTTTTTTTTAACATTAGTTAGCTTTATTTTCTTTGTTCATAGTTAATTTCTGTTGTATAGAAAGAATGAGGATCTAATCAAATATATCTGTCATCAGGGTTTTTTTTTTGTTGTTTTTGAATTTCATCATAGAAAACATTATCTTTAGAATCCTTTAGAACCAGTTTGAACCTCATAATACACATGTAAATCCCAGGCTAAATAACATGAAAGCTCTAATAATCTTTATAATGTTTAACATAATTAGGAATGAACCTGGTCTCATAAAATTCTTAATCTGTTTCTTTAAGTAACATAATATCCTGCTTGTTATGAAAAGTCTTTTTGCCCAAACTGGAGAAACCTTTATACTCTTTCTTGATAAAGATATGAAGGTCAGACAGACATATTCTAATACCCTAATATTTCTGCAAATGTGTGTCCTTTTTCATAAATAGATGACTTTAATGGCCTCTTAAAAGCTTTCCTGAAACCAGTAAAACTATTTTCTTGCACGTGTTATATCTTTCACTTAAAATGCTTGAGGTGTGATGGTGAAATCTACAGGATAAATGTTAATATAGTTCTCACATTCTTATATTCATTTGCTTCCGCGTGGAAAAAGCACAATTGGTCCTTAGGCATCACAGATTTGAACTGCAGGCATCCACTTACACACAGATTTTTTCCAGTGTAAATATCACAGTCGTGTGTGCTCCACGGTTGGTTGAATCAGGGGATGTGGCACCTCGGATATGGGGGCCAACTATACAGTTACACACAGATTTCCTGTTGCGTGGGAAGTCCACACACCTAACCACCACATTGCTCAAGGGTCAACTCTATATGCTCTTTTTTGTTTACCTTTTTTCGTAGTTAGAGCCATCTTAGTGTCCCGGCAAACGTGAGCAGAAGGCACATGGATTCCCACGTACACAGTCCCTATCCGCCACAGGCACAGTCTCCCCATCAACACCGCTCATCGGGGGGTGCGTTACAGAACATCGACACATCTTCGTTACCCAAAGCGCATGGCTTTCGTTAGGGCTCACCCTTGTCATTCATCCTATGAGTCTGAACAAACGCATGACGACACATATCTACCACTGTAGCCTTATACAGGATGTTCTCATCTCCCTAAAATCCCTTTGTGCTCACCCTGTTCATCCCTGTCTCCTGACTCCTGGTAGTCACTGGTCCTTTTACGTCTCCATAGTTGTCCCCTTTCCAGATTGTCGTACAGTTGGGATCGTGCGGGAGACAGCCTTTCCACGTTGGCTTCCTTAGTATCTCACTTAGTAGAATGCATCCAGTGTTCCTCCGTGGCTTTCCACGGCCTGGTAGCTCACTTCCTTTTAGTGCTGGCTACTGTTCTGTTATCTAGATATGCCGATTTATCTCTCCACTTACCTACTACAGAACTGTATTCTTTTTTTATTATGTCCAAAGGCACAGTTGAAAACAGGCAGGAGAGACTGTTCGCTATCCAAGTTTAAAACCGCCTGACTTGAATCCACTGTCTTCTCCTCTAGGAAGAGCAGTAAGAATGGCCCTTGCTGTTTGCTGTTCTCAAGTGAAATCGTATCTGGCCACGTTGCTGTTGTTGTTTTAGTCGCTAAGTTGAGTTCAACTTTTTGTGACCCCGTGGACGAAAGCCCACCAGGCTCCTCTGTCCATGGGATTTCCCAGGCAAGAATACTGGAGTGGGTAGCCATTTCCTTCTCCAGGGGATCTTCCAGATCCAGAGATCTAACCCATGTCTCCTGCATTGGCAGGCAGCTTCTTTACCATTGAACCATCAGGGCATGTGATTCCTCCAATTTCTAGACTTAACAACCTACTCAGAAAAAAATTCTGTCAGTTTGATGGATAGAATGACAAAATGTCAGTAAGGTAGCTGGGAGTAATTTGAATTAGTATGTCTTCCCCCCAAAACTTGCGACTCTCTCCTCCCTTCCTACCGAGAGAGTCAGCTCTAAGGACCTGGTCATCTTTGGGAAGATGCTCACCCCGGGACCCCTGACTCCCACTGGCTACCGCAGCGTGGGGTGACCTGTGTGGTCATCTCTGCTGTGTCTACTCAAGGCAGATGTCCATCATCCTTTGCCCTCTGTGATTTCTAATCACTCAGCCGAGCCCCGGTAAGCAGATCTCTCTCTGAGAGCAGTTCCCACAGGCCGACCCTGGAACACACTAGAGTGGACACATGAAATCTCGTGCCCGCCAGACCTCTTGAGCGAGAAATGAGGACTACGTGGGGTTGCCTGGGCGTTTCTCTTAGTTTCAGAGACCTAGCTTCACGTCTTGGATTGGAAGTTAGGTCAGTGCTGCCAGAGCGGGTAGCAACAGAGGTGGAGCTAGAATATGCAGAAGGCACGTGTATCCTCCTGAAGTTTCACCATCATTACTCCTGCAAGCATCTGACCCTCTGCTCACAGAGACTCATTTGGATCTGGTTCCTAATTTGGACCAAGGACGGTGCGAGGAAGGGTTGGCAAGCCTGTCTTTTCACAGTGCAACTCGTGAGACCCCATCGCTGCCCCTTTTCTCCGTGTGATTACCAGTCGCAGGCTTCTCCTTCTGAAAGCTTTAGCTTCTGCCTGTCTCAGAATCTTTCTTCTCCTGAAACCAGGATCTTACTCCAGCCTTGGGAGACAGATGACACTTAATAGGCACCTTTTAGGTGTGATTCATGTCACAATTCATATGTATTTCCTAGGTGGGGGAGGACCCTGAATGTACTGTATCCTTCCGTCTTCAACTTGGAGGGAGGTACAAAAAAATGACTTGCTCGAACAATTGAAAAAAATCTGAGATGTTTCTGCATTACATTTAGGGCCTTTGTTTCCATCACTGGTTTCAGAGTAAAATTCCTTTAGTGGGCGAGGTAGAAAAAAAAAAAAAAGTGGGAAATTTTGACACACAGTTCACAGGTCCCAAAGCCAAAGATACCGAAAGGTGTTCATAGCATTTTTCTCCTCCCAGACCACGTGGTTACCTGGCTTCACTCAGTGCAGTCCCAAGCATTGGCAGGTTTAGAGCGTGTTTAGAGAGAACTCATGATTTTTTGTGGAATATATAAAACCCTCCAGGGAATGGTAGAAATCTTCATAGGTAGGTAGACAAATAAGAATTCTTAAATTTTGAAAAATAAAAAGAGTATGAGGTTCTGTGTGTTCCCACATTCTATAGTTGTAACACCTAAGCCCCTCACAGAGGATGATCCTTGAAGTTTAAAAGGCATGAGGAAGATTTAACAGAAGTAAAAGAAATCAGTAATTTCCTTCTAATTTAGTCGCCACTCAAGACGCTGTAGACCCCAGCAGGAGACTCAGTGTGTGTGGCTCTCGCTCGCCCCACAGACAGTGTCCACAGACATTAGAGGCAGGGTGTTCTCTGACTCCATGTGGCATTTCTTTCTCTATTTCAAATGCTCTCCGTCTCCCCTGTAATGAAGAGCCCTCGGTTTCTGGAGAGTAACTGTGAAACCACAGCTATTTGACCACCAGGAAATGCTGTCAGGAAGCCTCTTCAGCATTTATAGCAGCAGCAGTAAAGTCAGATTTAATAGATGGTCCCTGAGATTTCAGGGTCGGGGTAAACAAACAGGAAGCCACACAATCAATGACCAGGCCGGAGAGCGGGGGCCCAGGCAGCACTGCCTGTACTTCAGCCGTCTTTCGGAAATCATGGCTCGCTTCCTGGGTCGGCCAGAAGAGCAGCAGGGACTCCAGAGCAGCGCTGGCTTGAGAGAGCTGGCCCAGAAGTAGCAGGCTTTGGCACCGAAGTCACACGCCTTGTCCTCCCTGTCTGAAAAGCTCAGGGAACAAGCTGGTTACACCAGCTGTGGTTGCACCAAGCGCATGTACTTCCCCGGACTGCAGAGCAGCGGCTGCAGGACTCATCTGCTCCTTGATGGCTCCTCAAGGGCAGAACCCACAGCTTGCAGGATATTCCGTCCCTGGGTGCTGGGGAGGTGGTACCTGCCGGGACCTGGAATACAGCGGGTGCAGAGTAGACGTCCCCAGGGTGAACCTAATGTCAGTTACAAATATTATAAAGAACTTTTGGGGGTTTGCAGCCTTACCCAGGTATATGATTTTCCAAGCATTAGGAAAAATTAGGTATTTTTAAAAATTGTTTTATATTTATTTTTATTTGTTGATTATTTTAGATATAGCAGTGTGTACGGTGCTTTTCAGACTTCCCTGGTGGCTCAGTGGTAAAGAATCCACCTGCCAATGCAGGAGACAGAGAGATGTGGGTTCGATCTCTGGATAAGAAGATCCCCTGGAGGAGGGGCATAGCAACCCACTCCAGTATTCTTCCCTGGAGAATCCCATGGACCAAGGAGCCTGGCAGGCTACAGTCCATAGGATCACAAAGAGTTGGATGCTACCAAAGCAGCTTAGCATGCACACATCCCTTCTTTCCTGGTTCTCCATCAGAGTTGGAGGAGGTTCAAAGGATGTCCTGGCTTTGCCTGTGGCTGTGACGAGCCCTGCTGTGGGATTGCGGGGCCCACTCCCCCACACCTCACTCACTCTGGGCAGAAGTTTCTGACCACAAGCTTCAGATTTGTGCCGCATAAAATCAGAGCCTAACCTTAAGCCCAGGATAACCAGGTCTCCTTTGTCGGTTACCCCGTTGGGCTTTTGGGAAAGATGCTCTTTGAGCCCACAGAGCGATAGGGACAGGACGCGGGTATGATGGACTCCAGCGCAGCACTGCTCTCTCCCTGCGTTTGCCCCTTTTCCTGTCTGCTATTTTTCCTTTCTGCCCGGCTCCTGTTAGAACAGCAGTCCCCAGCCTTTTCTGCAGCAGGGACTGGTTTCATGGAAGACAATTTTTCCACGGACCAGTGGCAGGGGTCTGGGTGGATGGTTTCAGGATGATTCAAGCACGTTACGTTTACTGTGCACTGTATTTCTATTATTGTTACATCAGCTCGACCTCAGGTCACCAGGCATTCCATCCTGAAGGTTGGGGACCCCTGGGTTAGAGCCAGTCAGCATTGTCTGGTGGCACCGGGGAGAAAGCACATAGCACGCAGAGCGTGCACTGGGTCTGATTTTAGGCTCTAAGATGCTGAAAGCTCGGGTGAAGGACTGTTTCTTCACAAAGGCAAAGAAAATCCTCAAGTTGACATTTCTTAGCAAAACGTGACCGAGAGTACACTTTCTGTAGAAATGTCCATTCACCTGAACAATTTCTCACTCCTTGATGTTTTCATCTCCAGTGAGGGAAGGAGAGGCAGGGGGTGAGGGGGTGCCTCCTGCACACTGGGTTCCAGCCAGCCCTGGGGCACCCTTCCCAGAGCTGCCACATGCATGTAAATATATATATATATATATATGTGTGTGTGTGTGTGTGTGTATATATATATATATATATATATATCCCTGACAAACTCAGCTGCAGGGAAATCAGTGGCAAGAGTAATTGCCACCAAATCAAATAATTTTTTTACACTTGGTGCAGAAAACCTATTTCAGCTGCTGTCTCTGAGATAAAGGAAGTGATTGGCAAATGACTGAAGGTCCCCAGGCTTCCTGATCTTTCTCCCTGAGGGGTTGAACCTTAAACTCTAGGTAAAGATGGAACCTGGGTGGAGTCAGTCTAGCCTCTGCCCTGTGGTGCCTCCCTGGGTTCAGAGGGGCCATCGGGAGAGAAACAGACAAGGACAGAGAACCTCATGCATAGAACATGCTGAAAGAGTTGTTAGTTTAAAGCACGAGCAAGTGGAGAGGGAGGGTGGCAGGAGCGACCTTGTTTATCAAGTACCTGTCACTGGGTTCCCTGCAAAATGGACGGAGCAGGACTTCCCTAGAGGTCCAGTGGTTAAGCCTTCACCTTTCAATCCAGAGGGTGTGGGTTCCATCCCTGGTTGGGGACAGAAGATCCCACATGGCTCACAGCCAAAAAACCAAAACATGCAACAGAAGCAATATTGTATCAAACTCAATAAAGCCTTTTAAAAAAGGCCCACATCAAAAAAGTCTTCAAAAGTAATAAGTGGAGGGGGTGATGGCATCACATCTGAGTGGGGTGGTATTAAGAGCAGAGTGGCTCCATTGTTAACTGCAGCTGCTGGAGTAGGCTAAGAGCTCACGTGGAAGGTGCTGGAGAGGGAGGGTTAGTGTCTTTCAAGGGCAAATCCCAGGCTCCCTCCATCCCTGTCCAGATGCCAGCACTTCACCCCACCCCATAGGATGTGGGAGCTGAAATTACAGGTGCACTTGGTTAATTACAGCCCCTCCATAACTTAATTGCAGGCTCAGACAGCCAGGTGGTCATTATTTTGATTGGTCTAATTAGTCAGATGTGTCCGTGAGCAGCTGTGGGCCATGGTTCTGGGCAGGTCCAGAAGAGGCATGTTAGAGGAGCTCTAGCCTTCGGGAAGTGTGTCTGCAGATGCATAATGACTTCTTAACAGCCAGTATTACTAGTGACGTAAGCGCTTCACGTCCTGTGACGCGAGTTTAGGAGAAGTGTACAAAGTGTCTTTGTACAGAAGACTAGCAAATACTCAGTGCAGGATGGGGAGCAGGTTCTGGTTTAGCCACTGATCAGACCATCTCATTAAGTCACAAGCGAAATTCAATCACCACTTTTATACATAGCGAAATGTACAAGAGAGGTTGTACCGAACTGTTTTTACGGCAGAGGCTTGCAACACTCTTCCCGTGGGGAAGTCATCCTGAGGAAAACAGGACGTGATCCTCAGATTGGTCAGACCCAGGTAGTGTCCCCCAGAGGAGCCCACCCAGGAGGAGCTCGCCTCTGCGTTTCTGGTTCGTGGGAGCCTCAGCCCTGACCTTGCACCGGCCCCTGCCTATTGGCGACCCCTAAGTGAGCACAGCGGTGGGATGTCTGTTTCTTTCCTGGGACAAGAACCCCTGGGCCCTTCTGAAGGCCCCGCCAGTAGCCACACTGCTCTCTGACTGACATTCTGGGTTTTTTTCTGTCTAGATGAGTTCTGGTTCTCCGATGGGTCCTTATCGGATAAGTCCAAGTGTGCAGATCCTGGCCTGATGCCCCTCCCAGACACGGCCACAGGGTTAGATTGGACCCACCTCGTGGATGCTGCCCGGGCATTTGAAGGTAAAGACATTCAGCCTCTGGGGCTAGGGATGGCAGTGCAGGGGTCGTCTGGGTTAGCCTTTGGATGCTCTGCACATCTTCCAGGAGGGAACCGAGGGGGTGGCTTGGGCTGATACTCGGGGCATTTCCTTAGGGAGATCCAGGCATGTGGTGAAGTGAGCCCTAGGCAAAGGGACCCCCAAACCTACTGCCAGGTCAGGTACCAGCTGTGGTCTGGCATCAGCCACTTTTCCTTTTCCACCTCTGTTTTCTTATGTGGAATGTCAAGGTGATGACCTAGGACACAGGCTGTATGTTCCCACCAAGCTTGATGAGGTGAGACAGGATGGGAAGGCCCTGCAGAGGTCCGGGCTGCCCAGTTTGGCAGGACAGGCGCAGGCCTGGGAGTCCAGTGGCTCAGAGTCCATGCAGGCTCCGGTGGGGCCTCCTTCACCCAGCGAGTGTCTCCTTGTCTGGCCCTGGCTTCCCCCTCTAACCCTGTGGTTGGGGACAGTGCTGAGGTGGCTAATGTCTAGGGCCCTCCGACTGCCTCACTGCCTCCCACCATCTCTGGTGAATATTTCAGTGAACTTCAGAGTGGAAGCTGCTCCATAGCAAACATGTTTTCTCCAACCTAAAGATAAAGGGGCCACAGACAGGGGGCATGCCTGTCTCTGCCTCCCAGGCATCCTCAGGACCTTGCATGTGGACCCAGGGGCCCCCAGTGACAGGGTTCCTGACTTTCTTCCATGTGCTGCCAAACTCTTTCCATGACTGCAACCTGGGTAACAAGCAGGATCCGCAGAGGGCAGACCATTCTGGGGCCCCATCTGAGGATCTCCCGTGTGTCTGAGTTACAGCCCCGGTGTTCATTCCACCAGCCCCACCCTCAGAGAGGGACAGCGCCACCTGACGCGATCTTTTCGCCCCCGACCCTGTCACTGCCTGCTTGGGTAGTCAGTCCTCGTCACCTGTGATGTGCAGGCTTCAGGAAAGGGATCCACATTCTTTTCCCAGGAGGGACAGGTACCCTTTGCAGTCAGACTGCTTCAGGTGGAGTCTGCCGGCCTGACTGCCTCCCTTAACAAGCTGCCCTGCTAGTCAGTTTCACTCATCAGCTGGGATCAGTGCCTCTGATCCTAAGCACCTTTTAGGGTGGGGTCTAAGGAGGAGGCGAGTTAGTCTGGGCTCTGGGACATTTCGCTCTGATAGATGAGAGGGGGAAACTATTAGAAAGAAATTCCTGCAAAACACATGGGCTGTTCCTGCTGCCTTGCTGGAGACAGGACAACTGTTTTGGACCTGGCCAAGTACTAATGGGGTTTGTATTTGGATTCACAAAGTAGTTGTTCTGTGTGAAAACTTAGAATGCTCCTGTCTGCTTGGTAACGCAGCCTTCATTTCTTTCAACCAGAAGTTGGTTAGAGTGGCCTATAAAAGCTCCAGTGATTTCCCAGGCTCCCAAGGCTAGCCTGGTGTGACAAAGCCCCAGAAGGCATGACAGGCTCACCTCTGTCCAGAGCAGCCTAGACGGGACAGAGCTGCATTTTCTCTAGCATATCCTATGCGCAATCCTCACTGCCCAGTGAGAATCTAAGAACTTCTGTTCTGTCTTCTCTGTTCCCCCACCACATAAATATTTGCATAGTACATCCCACTCTGTTCTGCATTATTCACATCTCTGTCACTTCTTATTGAGTGATGAGTTTCTTAAGGGAAAACTGTTTCTTAAATTTATCTTATCTTTATTTATCAAGCGCACAGCAAGGCAACCAGATGAAGAGAGCAAGCACAGAGGGGCCAGTAGGTGTAAGATACACAGGCTCCCTGACCTTTGAGCTGCTGCAGCTCATGGCCTAGATTTTAACCTCTGAGATCCTTTTGCACTGTGTATTCATTATTCTGATTTACAGCAGTGTGGGGGGGAATATATGGGAGTCCCTTGTGGCTCAGCAGTAAAGAATACACCTGCTGGTGCAGGAGATGCAGGTTCGATTTCTGAGTCAGGAGGGTCCCCTGGAGAAGGGAACGGCAACCCACCCCAGTGTTCTTGCCTGGAGAATCCCATGGACAGAGGAGCCTGGCGGGCTACAGTCCACAGGGTCGAAAGAGTTGGACACGTGGACACAACTTGGAGACTAAACCACCACCTCCATGTATACACACTGCATGTCTGTCTCCACCGTCATTTGTGTCTTTGCTTGGTTCCCTTCTACCTCTGCAGAATAAAATCGCTGCTATGAAGTGGGACTTTGCAGGGAGCTAGGCTGTGGGTGGGGGTCCAGATAGCACAGGGGCACAGACAACAGTGGCTGGATTATCCATCCGTGGACTGTGATTGTAATTGCAGCCCTACTGTGCGCTGCGGGCCTTTGAACAAGTCACTCAGCTATGTGCTTTATTGCAACACTGAAGGTTGATCACCAGTCCTCTGAGGTGCTGGCCTTCAGCCTGCTCATCTATGAAGTGAGAACCTTTCCAGAGACCTGGCAAGCTCCTCTCAGCCCTACCCTCACATTCCTTTCATCAGGGTGGTGATGATGAACCTTTCATCAGGTTGATGATGAACATCAACATGAGCTGATGTTCGAGGCCAGCTGGGCATTGGCACTGTCAGACAAGGGAGGAAAAAGCAGGGACATCCCAGCTAGCCAGTGACTCAGGGCAGGGGTACCTAAGTTGAACAGATAGAACGTGGGATTCTGTTTGCTAGGGGAGCAGACTTTGGTGCCCTGCCCTTTCTGAACTTTCCAAACAACATTCTACAGAAAATATGGAGGGAGTTGAGGTCGTGTTTAAAAGTTCCAGTCACTCTTTGATGCCAGTCCATAGGGTAGTATGCCATCTTGAGACAATAGTCAGTTCAGAAAGATTCAAAAATCTGCAACTCCAGACCTTTGGCTAATCAGATCCTTTTGTATCAGTGTCGGCTCCACTGTGATGGAAGTAGGCATGGTGGTGACCATGTGATCCATCCCCTTGACCACTTTGTTTTTTATTAATTAGTTTTATTGAAGCACAGTTGATGTAGAATGTTGTATTAATTTCTGCTGTATAGCAAAGTGATTCACGTATATGCATATACATACACACCTGCTTCCTCATATTCTTTTTATCCCTTGTGGTTTATAGTGCTCTGCTCTATACAGCAGGACCTTGTGTTTTATCCATCCGATAGGTAATATAGTTTGCATCTGCTAACCCCAACCTCCCAGTCCATCCCTCCCCTAACCTTCCCCCAACCTTGGCAATTCCTAGTCTCTTCTCTCTGTCTGTGAGTCTGTTTCTGTTTCGTAGATAAGTTCATGTTGTCATATTTTAGGTTCCACATATAAGTTATATCATATATTTGTCTTTCTCTTTCTGACTTACTTTACTTAGTATGCTCATCTCTAGGTGCATCTGCGTCGCTGCACGTGGCATTACTTCATTCTCTTTTATGGCTGAGTAGTATTCCATTGTATATATGTACCATATCTGCTTTATCCATTCATCTGCTGATGGATATTTAGGTTGTTTCCATCTCAGTTGTCATGAATAGTGCTGATGTGAGCATAGGCATCCCTCAGCACTTAAAAAAGAAAGGTCTTTACCAGGATGACCAGTTGCCCTGCTTGTGACTTTGTCTTTCTGTACCAATTCTCAAAGCTATTCCTGAGCTAGACTCAACATCATGAAGAAAAGTTAGTCCAGAAAGCCCCCATGTGCCTGTTTAATCATTACAAAGTAATCAGGGCAGCTCAAGATGCCCTACTGAGCTCAGACCCCTCTGGAAAAAGGCATGATTAGTCAGCACGTTTGAAGACAGGCTTTAAAAAAATGGAATGTATCTGTTGGGTTGAGATACCGTGAGCCTTGTATAATGCCATACTGTCATTTGTCCCTAGCAAATGACATGCTAGGGGCATGACTCTTCCCTGCTATTCTGCCTCATTTCTGTCCCACGCCTTTGTCTAAGAGCTAAAATTGACACTGGACACATAGGTTTAAGAATTTGGCTTTACTATCCTGTGCCAATTCCTGTTTCCTCTGGTGTTTTAAGTGAGAACTAACATAAGTGAACATTATCTTCAAGCAGTGCAGACGTGGGCCTCCCTGGTAGCTCAGCTGGCAAAGAATCCACTTGCAATGCAGGAGACCCCGGTTGGATCCTGGGTTGGGAAGATCCCCTGGAAGAAGGCATGACAACCCACTCCAGTAGTCTTTTCCTAGAGAATCCCCCTGGACAGAAGAACCTGGCGAGCTATAGTCCATGGGGTCACAGAAAATCAGACATGACTGTGTGACCAAGCATAGCACAGCACAATGCAAGAGAACCTATCCATTGGCCTGACCCAGTCTGTTGTGACCTACCGGTTGGAATTGGAATTGCACCATTTTGTAGATAAAAGGAAACTAAGTATATTCCTGAGCTTAGTTTTCAAAATAGTGTTGAAAAATTGTTTTGTTTTGTTTTGTTTTTAACTCAGTTAAAAGGGACTAAAACATTCTTTCAAAAGAGGCATCTAAAAGTGTTCCTAATTTTGTATATGGGCTTGGGTTTTGTAACCAAGGAATAAGCTCCTATCAAATATGAAAAAAAAAAGAATACAGCAGCAGTGCCGAATTAATCAGCCCCAGTCTTGGTTGGTTAAATATGTTTGAACTCTCCAGGTAGACAGTGTACTCTCTGGGTACACAGAAGATACCATTCACAGTGTTGTAGGAATACAACATTCTCCAAGCATCCTGTGCATGGCATTCCCCAGGGGTCACTAAGAGAGGGCACCTTTCCCCACACTTCCCTCCACAGGCATTAAATGGGAATTAAATCAGAAAATAGGAGCAAAACATAAATGAAAAACTTTTAACAATTAAGACAGTTCTAAATATTAGTCTAGTGATAATTGTGCGTCCCAGGTGGCTTAGCAGGTAAAGAATCTACCCACAGTGCAGGAGACGCAGGAGACATGGGTTCAATCCCTGGGTTGGAAAGATCCCCTGGAGAAGGGAATCCAACCCACTCCAGTATCCTTGCCTGGAGAACCCCATGGACAGAGGAGTCTGGGAGGCTACAGTTCATAGGGTTTCAGAGAGTTGGACACAACTGAAGCAAGAAAGAATTTAGGACTATGATAAGAGCATGTTTTTTCTTTTCTAGTAAGTGAAGATGAAAAAGAGGTTAGCTAGAAAAGTCTTTGGACTACAGCAGGGAGTAGGCCTTAAACAAAAAGACTGCTTCAGAAACTTGTATTTAAATGGAAAAACAAAGTGAAAATTAAGTAACTGTACTTCAAAAATATTCTACAGAGGTTGTGAAAGAAAACAAAAAAAAAGGAAAGAAAGAAATCAAATGATTTTCTTAAAAAACTTTCAATTGAAATTTCTGTGCAATTTGTAAATTTAATTAATGATCATTTTTTCTTTGAATATTGGTAAGCCAATATAAATTGGTTAAAAAAATAAACACACAAGTGAACAAAATTAGAAATGAGAAAGGAAATTAGTATTAAATAGATGAGAGAAGATAGCATGATTAAGGAATGTCACTTTATTCCTATGTAGGAATACATCTGATGAATAAGATAATTGGATATTTCCTGCAAGAAAGTTGGCGGGCGGGGGGTGGGGGGGAAGAGCATGACAAACAGTAAGTAGAAGTTAGAGTGTGGAGGGCATTGAAAAAATTATGCAAGAATATTTCCAAATCCCAAATATCACCCAAAACTAATGTTTACAGTTAATTATTTTTTCAAAGTTTCAAAGAGCGATAATGCCCTTGCATAAAATTTTTCTTGAAATGTATTCGCAGCCTCATTGCATAATAGGATTCTTTCCTCACAGCACATAGAAAAGAAAAATTGTAAGACAATCTTAGTCATCAATGTTGACGTGAGACAGCTTAGATGAAGCTCAGTCATAAATTGAAAAGATATTCATTGTTATTAGCAAGAAGTTAGCTGGTTTAATAAAAGAAAACCTTTAATCATAATAAGTTATAATAGATGAAGTCATTAAAAGTTGTCATATCAATTTCTCAGAAAGGGTATGTATAATAGAATTAAGACCTATTTCTGATAAAAATTAAGAATCGAGAGATGCCTTCAAACCCTAACAAAGAATGTCAGCTTTATTCCATAATACTTTTAAAGTTTCAAGTGTAGTTGATTTACAGTGTTATGTTCCTTTCAGCTGTAAACAAGGTGATTCAGATATATACGTTATATATACAAACGTGTGTTAAATATTTATTTTTTCTTTTTCATACTCCTTTCCATTATATGATATTATAGGATATTGAATATAGTTATATAATACTATACCACATAACACTTAATGGAAAAAAAATTTTTAATGTTTAAAGTGTATCACTTAAGTCTAGAGGCTAAACAAGGATATCCTCAGAGATCATGTCCTTTAATTTGTACTGGAATCCAGTATTCAAAAGAGTAAATTTTGAAAGGAAATATTTGTGGATATAATTCTATATCTAGAAAATATAAATCAAAAATAAATTATTAGATATTATAAAGTAGGTATTCTAAAGTATATTTCATATTTTTATAAGCCTCATTTCAAAGCATTGTTAGCCTTTTCAGTTATCTATTTCTGTATAACAAACCACCCTAAAATTTATGGCTAAAGACTATAGTTTGTCATGTCTCATGATTCCATGGGTTAGCCAGGCTCAGCTGAGTGGTTCTTCTGTTTCCTGTTTTCAGTTGATGTCAGTCATGCAACTGTATTCAGCTGGAGCTCAGCTGGGTCTGGAGCATTAAGGTGACTCCGCTTATATGCCTGTATCTGGAACACTGGGATCTGGCTGGAGCCTTGTCCCCAGCAAAGTAATTGTACTTCTTCACATGTGACTTAAGGAGTCAGGAGAGCTTAAGCAGCGGATGTGTGATGTTTCCAGACCCAGAACGTTATATCCACCGCATCCTGTTGGGTAGAGGAAGTGCAAGGCCAGCGCAGATCCCAGGATGGAAGCAGGCTCTTCTCCTGGCGTGAGGAGCGGCATGTGCAGCCGTGCACAGAGTCATAAAGGACACCTTAGCAAAGTCAAAATAAGTTCCTGGGGAGCTCACCCATCGTTAGAATCATGAGGAGAGAAGGCACTGGGCACTTGATACCTGAAAAGTCCTGATATATGGAAGGATAGGAATGGATAGAAAGCACACAGGAAAGGTGAGAGCCCTTCCTGAGTTAATTCACAGATTTTGTACCATTTCAATTCAAATATCTATAGGATACTTGCATCCATTTGGAAAATAGATGAATAATGGTCAACAATAAAAGTTTACTGTAAGTCAGTAATAATTAAAACAACATAGTAATGATTCAAAAAATAGCAATTAGTCCTTTCGAAGGAAAAAAAAAAAGAGCCTAAACTAAAACCTGTGTATATTTAAGAGTTAAATGGGAGTGGGGTAGGATTTCCATACTCCATTTGGATTTAGGAATTGGAAAAGTCGATTCTAGAAAAAGTAAAGACAAAGATTAATGTTTTAGGAGCATCCCAGTACCATAACTATGGATTTGTGAGAGAACATGCAAAATGTAATGGGACCAGATAAAAGTATTTAAATATTTTATGAACCTGGAAGAGAACATTAAAGGGGGAACTGGGGAGCATGGGTAAGATTTGTAATACATTTGACAGGTGAAACCTAAGTGTCTCCAATGAATGAAGGAACATGACCACCAAAAAATACCAAATGCCCGAGAAACAAATGATCAGGACATATGACACACGGTCCAAGAGAAGGATCACACAATAAGTAAGGACTTGAAAAGTGTTCAGCCACACATGTAAGTGTGGACAGTAATGAGCTACCTTGCGAGTATGATCAACCGCTCAGCAGCTCTGAACAGTCATGAAGAACACTCTCAGCTGCTATCGTCACAAAGATTATGAAACAATCCATCTTTGTGTTCAGGCAGTATGACAGCATATAGCTAGAGCCAGAAAATGTACCCACCCTTTGACCAGAAATCTCCCTCCTGAGAACTTGCTTACTGGCAAAGATTCAAAAGAATAGAAACCGTTCAATACAGAAATGCTGGGCAGCATTGTTAAACAGTAATTAATAAGTAAATAGATACGTTATGCAACTCTGCTCCAAAACCAGTGTCTAAACATTGAAAACTCCTTCATAAGCTTGTGAGAGGGAAGGTGAGTCAAGTGCAGAGTGCCTCTCACCAGGGTCCACACCTGCCACTCCGTTCTCCTGTGATAGTTTGAAAATGCTGAGTCCCAGTCCTGGCTCGCTGCCATGTGGGCAGTTGTTTTCAGGGAAAGGGGTGAGATGTGACCCTCTGCCCATCAGAACTCCTATGCAGCACCTCTCATCAGTGTTATACACTGAGGCCATCATCTGTCACCCTTGCATGCTTTTCACTTCCTTTATGTATGAAGTGAAAGGAATAATGTAGGGTAGAGAGGGACCAAATGATATAGAGAGAGATCCTGTCCGCCCAGAATGGTCAAGTGAACAAACCCAACTAGCAAAGCTGGCTGTGGGTTGGACAATGAAACAGGAGAAGGAGAGTGGAGTGTTTTTAAAAGTCCTAGGATTCAAGGTAGTTCTCATTTGTCAGAATATCAGGAGGGATGGCCAGTTGGTGTGTTCTCGGGCATTTGTTAAGTGGATGATGTTGTCTTAAGTGGAACGAAGCGTTAAAGGCAGCTTTATAAACAGATGATCAGAGACGAGATGTCAGTAGCCCACCCAGCTCCCTGCAGGCCTTTCCTCCCCTCGAGATTTCAGCTCTTCCCCACTGGTGGTGATTATTGCAAGCGGATGTGTGAGCTAGTGGCAGGTGCAGAATTAACTCATTTATCAAGACACCACTGTGGAAATGAAATAGTTCATGTAAGTGTATCTTCCAGAGAAGTACAAGTTTACACTTTTACTCGGTTACCTATGCCCTTGGTTTCTTGAACAGAGCATGAAAAGCATGCATTTTAAACAAATTTTTAATTGGAGGATAGTAGCTTTATAATTTTGTGTTCATTTCTGCCATACAGTGACTCAAATCAGCCATAAGGGTATGTGTGTATATATGTATATCCCTTCCCTCTTTAGCCTCCTTCGCACCCACCCCCAACCCACTCCTCTGGGTCATCACAGAGCGCCGGGCTGGGTTCCCTGTATTATATAGCAATGTGTGCGTGCTCACTTGTAGCTAGAGAGCCCCAACTTTTCTATAATGTGTAGTGTGGCAAAGACATTAGAACAGCTTTGTTTGTGGAAACGGGTTTCGTTTCATTTAGCCTCACACATGCATGTCCTGTACGGCATGCGTCCGGGGCATATCTGTTCTCCTGTTCCTGGCCCTCAGCAGACATGGCTTGTTGATCGAGCATTCGTCCCTCACGAAGCAGGCTTGGCCTCATGGGGTTCGTTGCTCCACGCAGCTGGCCTGGGGTCATGGGGATTGTTTGCAGGCAACTGTTGTGTCAGCCATCTCAGCTCCACCCTGATAGGGAGTAGCCTACTGACTGTGCATCCTCTTGTTCAGTGCTCAGTGCACCAAGAGGAGAAACTGACAGTAAACAGGGTCCTACTGTTAGCACAGGGAGCTATATTCAATATCCTGTAATAAGCCATAATGGAAAAGAATATCTATATCTCTATATAACTGAATTGCTTTGCTCTACAGCAGAACACAACACAACATTATAAATCAACTATAAGCTTTAAAAACAAGAAACTGACATTGCAATCTGGTTTTTTAAAGATGATTTCAAGGGAAAACATGTACAGTGTGGATAATTGGATCCTTGCCGTGCTCACCATTTACATGAAGTTCATATTCTGAGCCTCCCTTTTTCTTATAGTCTTGTCTGTGCCTTTTGGTTCAATGTCAGTAATCTCTTGGTTACTGAATATTTGTTATTACCGAAATAAGCTCTGGAGGAATAAAGCTTCTACTGGAAACTGTCACTAAACTAGCCATTTTACAAAGTGGTTTACTGTCTGTACTTAATCAAGCAGCATTCTAGCTGCATTTCAACCTCCCAAGCTTTTTGGATTCAAAGTGAAATCTTCTTTGTGAAATTACATTGTTGGCAAAACTCTTTATTTTTGGCTTCTTGCCTCCTGACTGGTAGGACCTCGTTTCTCCCCAAGGAATGTTTGAATGGCTGCCAGTAGTAAGTTCTGGTTCTTCAAATATGTGGGTATTTTATCAATTCAGGTAAAAATAGATGAAGCAAGCCAAGATGTTTTCATTGAGATATTTAGACTTGATGATCAGAACCAACTATATTAAGAAAGATAGAAACTAACTGAATTATCACTGGGTTGTATAAAATGTGGATGAGTCAACAAAACTTTTAAAAAGTGAGAAAAATAAATGCTTTCTTTCTTTCATTCCTTTTGTTCAGTAGTTAAATTCGCTGTGAAATAAAAAATGTGTCTGCTGTTTTGTTTTTTAAGTGGTAATTGTTTCCTGATTCAGGGCTGTCACAGGACAGAAGGTTATCTTGGCACCCTGGCAGCCCAGACCCCCCACCCTTCCCCAGAGCCACTCACCCCCAGCCTGTGCACCCATCCTTCCTGCCCCACCTCTGCTGGTCACATCTCATCAGGCGTAAAAGCAGGCAATGCCAAAATTATGCTGTTAATCTTTTTTCAAAAGCTTCTTTATTTTATATTAGAGTATAACAATTAGCAATTGTTATAACAATTAACAATGTTGTAATAGTTTCAGGTAGATAGCAAAGGAACTCAGCCATACCTAGACATGTATCCATCCTCCCCCCAACTCCCCTCCCATCCAGGTTGCCACATGACATGGAGAAGGGTTCCCTGTGCCATACAATAGGACCTTGGTGGTTACCCATTTTTAATATAGCAGTGTGTACATGTCCATCCCAAACTCCCTAACTGTCCCTACCCCCATCCTTCCCTCCCCACCATTCATTCTCTATATGCTGTTAATCATAATTAAATTGCAAATTACTTCATCAGATGTATAAACCCTACTAGTCTATCAAACTGGGAACATGGTCATCTCTCAGGAATGTATAGTTATGGAAGGTCTGTCATCCTGTAGAAGGTGCAAAGTGTGGAGCCCTTAAGCCTTTCCGGAACGTTGCCTGAAGGACACCCGAGGGCCTGTCAGCAGGCATCGAGGAGTCAGGATGGGGGAAAGGGGCGTGCGGCTGGGAACCTGCTGCATGCTCCTTCAGGTGGGGTGCTCAGCACGGCACCCTGGCCCTGCAGCCTGGCCCCTTCCAGGGCTCCTGGCAGCTCCACCATCTTCTCTCATTAACAGGCTGTGTGGGACCCTCCAGAAACCACCAGCTGAGCAAGTAGCTTCATTAGGAGACGCAGCCAGCAGCCAGGGGTAGACGTAATAGGTTAAATTAAGCGCAGAGCACCCATGACACGGACCCCAGTGTGGTTTCTTAGCCATTAATCAAATCATGTGAAAAAGCGGCAGCAGCGCTAACGCACCTGCTGCATCCCTCAGAGTCCAACTGCAGACGCGCATGGGCACTGGCGTGCGGAGGGGGAGTCCGTGTGGATGATGAGATGCATCCCTGGTCCTCACCTCCACCTTGCTGAAAAGCAGGGTTTTCTCTGCATGCCTTTCAGCATTTCTGGGCCAGTGTTCTTGTGTTCAGCCCTCAGAGCTGGGCCAGTCTGGTGCCCATTTCAAAGAATATCACATTCCCTTTCCTGCCCAGCTCCAGACATTGAATGTGAAGTCACTGGTGCCGGGAACAGAAATGGCCCTGTGCTGGGCGGGGGCGGGGGCGGGGGCGGGGAGGTAGTCACGCTGATCACTGCTGCCCGTGCTGCAGATCTTCCTCTAAGGGTTTTAGTGACAGTATTTGCTAATCTCTCTCACTGCCACCATCTTCACCTTCAGGGAACGGGTCATTCAACCAGACCCAGAATGCTCACCTTCCTGCAGCTGGATGGACATGTGTGTGGCATGCAACGTAACTTGTGCGTGACAGCTGTGTGTCCAGCCAGGACCATCACATGTGAAGCGTACAATCTGACCACATTCTTTGCCATTGTATTACAGTCTCTCGGGGCAGTTCTGGGCTTCACACAACATATACACACCGGCAGACATGCACACACACTTAGACACATCTGCAGATATGCACACACGTATACACATGTGGCCCTCTCAAACCCACACATCTGTTTTCCATAGGACCCATCCCCTGAGCCTTACATGTACCCCAGAGGCACTCAAGTGAGGAGAGAGATTACTGTTCAAAGGAAAATTCTAAATCTTATTTCAGGTCTTGACTCAGATGAAGAACTTGGGCTGCTCTGTCATCACACACCCTATCTAGGTGATTGTTTGGGGCTGATTGCGGGTGCTGCGTCCTCCATAGCCTTTCCTTTCTGTCTCATTATCTGCACGTGTGCATGGTTACAGACGCGCGGAGGCTTGGGGATGCACAGGGTGACATGTCCGGGCCATCGTGTCTCAAGGATGCTCTCCAGGTTTGGAGAGAGGTGCCTCTCCTGAGTTCTGTTCATCACCCAACGCCGTTCTTTCACACCCAGTGACAGCTTTGGCATTTCTTGGGATGTGCACAGAAGAAAGATTGGCTGTAGCAAATCCAGTGTCTGCTTGTTTTCCCCGTGGCTGTGGTGTCTGTGTGCTATGCAGCCCAGCAGGACAGCCAATCTGAATGCTTGCTGATTGTCAGCAGCTTGCCTGAGTTTGTTTTTCTTTGTTTTCTTACAAACAGGGCAATAACTGGTTGGGGGGAGGGGCAGATTTTATTTAGAAACTATTCATTTCCACAAGGAGACAGTGCCTTGTAGCTATTCCTAACCCTTCTGTCTGTGTGTGTCTCCCCTTCCCAGACCAGAGAGTGGCGTCCTTCTGTACCCTGACGGACATGCACCCCGAGCAGGGCCTGGAAGGGGCCCAGGAGCTCCCTTTATGTGTCGATCCTGGCAGCGGCAAAGATTTCATGGACCCAGCTGGGTATGTGCCCCCTGTGGTGTGCCTCCTTCCCATGTCCCAGGCCCCAGCAATTAACAGAAACTCAGCCCAGAGCAGCCAGGAAACCATTTCACCTGTCTTCACCTGGCCCTGAAGGACCCAGAGAAGGGACTGAGCAGGCCTGACTCTGCTTCCTGCCCTGCTGGGCTGGATGGAGCTTGCGCTCCACGGGCAAGTCCTGCCTCCAAGACGTGTAGACCTCCTGGATGGTGACGTTGAGTTCCCGCATGGGAGGGGGTGGCCCCAGTCAGCGTCTGCCACCCGATCCCGGCAGCAGCACTGGACAGGACACCTTGCTGACCACCCTCCCTCTGCCAGGCTGCAAGTACTCAACCCCTGAGCACACATGCTCCCCTCAACTCTGGGCCTCCACCCAGCCCCTCACCTCCCACTGAAGTATGCCAGGAGCCAGCTGTCTCTGCCCTTGTGTTCTTTTTTTTTTTAATACTTTTATCTGCATCACACAACATGTGGGCTCTTAGTTCCCCAATAGGGATTGAACCCATGCCCCCTGCATGGGCAACACAGAGTCCTAACCACTGGAGCACCAGGGGGTCCCTCTGTCCCTGAGTTCTTGATGTGTTCGTCACCCACAGAGTGTTACTTTCTTTCTCAGTGCCATCCACTCCTAATTCCCACTTTTCTATCAACCTGAGTGATCAGTGACTTGCATGATCATCTTGGTGATGAATTTCTTGATACTTTCTTGATAGAGAAAGGCAAATTGGGGAAATTGAGTCTCTCTTTGGTTCCCAGGACTTGATTCTGGTCTGCCTAATCTCGGCTACCTAAACCCATTTAGATCATCTATCTTTTGTTTTCTTACCACTGTATACGCCAGTAGAGATTCTGAAGCCCCTTTTAAGTCAAAAGCAACCCAGGAGGGATTTTCCACCAAAGCAGTGACATGTTGACCTTCAACATCTGACTTAATCTCATTTATTTCCTTGCTGTGCTCTCGGCACATGATAGAATGTCTTCCATGAAAACACTGCCAATTTTCTGAATGCCCTGGCTTGACTTCAGCACTCTTGAGTTGTTCTAAGTCATTCCTTCCTTGCTAGGGAGCGGTCTCCATCCACACTGACTGGGAAAGTCAACCAGCTGGAGTTGATTCTTCGGCAGCTGCAGACAGACCTTCGGAAGGTAAAACAATCAATTGGAAGTTCCTGCTCAGAACTCTTTCTCTTATACAATCAACCCCTTTTAACTACTAGGAATAAAAAAAAAAAAGACCCTTGAGAACAATAAGTGCCCTAATCAAAGCCCAACAGTAAATGGAAATGGAGATGCCCAAGGTCTGACTCCATCTCTTGCCCACAGCTACTATATTTTATTGTAGTAGATCTGACCGAACGAGGATGAGCCTTTGGGTGGCCGGTCTTCAGAGTGAGGTAGACACACAGCATACTAGCATTTGCCAGTTCAGTGGATTTTCAGTTCTTAGTTGACCTAAAAGGAGTTAGTTGGTGCCAGGAAGCCTGGTCTCCCCAGCCTGTGGTCCCCCAGTGAGTCAGTGTCTTCTCTTCCCATCAACCTGTGTGTGCTCAGTCCTCAGAAGACATGACATTGTTTATTCCATGGACGTTTGCTGAGCTCTTGTTGAATTATCGGTGCCATGCTGGGTAGCTGGTTCACTCCCCAGGAAAATGAAATGGAGTACAGTAGCTGGAGGGTGATAGTTGGGTGGGGAGGGTTTTGTTGGTGAAAGAAGGGAGAAGTAACAGCTGACATGAATGCTGGTGGAAATAACCCAGCTGGGAGAGAAAGAATGGTGGGAGTAAAGAGTGTAATGTCCTAAGCCTAACAAGGAGGGTGTCGCCCCAGATGCGAGTAGGGACTATTCTTAATAGTTACCAGAGCCCAGAGTGTATGAGTGATTCACGCATGAGTGCAAGTCTACCTCAGAGATATTGCAGGTTTGGTTCCAGACTACTGCAATAAAGTGAATATCACGGTAAATTGAGTCACATGAATATTTTGGTTTCTCAGTTCATATAAAAATTATGTTTACACTGTACTGTAGTCTAGTAAGTGTGCAATAGCATTATGTCTACAAAAACAATGTACATTCCTTAATTAAAAAATACTTTATGCTAAAAAGTGCCAAAACAGTTAGAGTAGTAACACTGAAGATCAGAGTTCACTATAACAAATGTAATAGCAATGGAAAAGTTTGGAATATTGGGAGAATTACCAGATGTGACACAGAAACATGAAGTGAGCAAATGCAGTTGGCTAAATGGTGCTGAGAAACTTGCTTAATGCAAGGTTGCCACAAACCTACCAATTGTAAAACATCAGTCTCTGCAAAGCCTAGTGAAGTGAGGTATGGCTGTAGTCCAAAGAGAGACAGGTTGACAAAGTTCTCCTCTAGTTTACTTCTTTAATCCAGAACTGAGAGTGAGCAGTGAGAAAGAGGGTGAGAGATATAAGGATGGAGGGAAGGTGTAGAATGGAGGGTAATTGGGTATTTAGTGGGATTGTAGCATAAATTAGGTGTTTCCTCCAACATGGGTGACCAGCTGTCCTAGTTTACCTGATGGGTTTAAGACACAGAACTTTTAGAGCTGGCACCGGGAACATCTCAGACCAACTGGGATGGCTGGTAACTCTGTTTCCCGACAGGTGTAGAATAATTGGAGAGTTGAATTTAACCAATATTAGGTTATGCAGTTTGTAAAGGTTATGATTAAACTGAGGGACTCAGAGTCTAAGCGGGCTGAGGAGGAATAATGTCCCTGCAGTGGGTGTCAATGGACATTGACCATAAGGCATGGATTAAGATCAGTTTTGAGGGGTGGATACTGAAGAAATTATTTAAAAAAGACAATAGCAGTGATCAGGCAGTCAAGGCTTGAAACATTTAGGAACATGTGCAGTTATCAATAATAGCTTCAAGGTCCAGGATATGGCTGAGGCAGGGTGAGGGGTAGTGAGGACGGTGGGCTTAAGATCACAGAAAGGCTGAATCATATGGATTGTCTATTGGGGTCTTGAAATCATTAACAGACATGATGAATGGAGAAGGAAAGAAAAGTGAACCATGTTCTAGAATCTTCCATGATGGGAAGGGCTGGAGACATAGTTGACCATGGCAAAGAGCAGGGGTGCCAGGTCTTACAGCCAGTGTCATGCTCTCAAAGGAGCTCTCAAAGAAGTTTAGGGGAGAGCGATTAGCTGCACTGGGCAGCAGGGGCAAGGTGTTGGCCTGCCTTGCCTCTAACCAACGTGCTCTTCCAAACAAGCCCTCCCCGTTCTGAGCTGCTGGGAAGGCAGCATCCCCAAGAGAGAGCCAAGACTCACTTACAGCTGAGGTTAAAGGAATGCTCATGGAAGAAGGTGTTGAGAGTATAGAAGGTTTTAGTGACAGGACACACTCCATGGGCAGAGGAGAAGGACTGAGGGTCATGAGAGGCTGGCAGCTGAGCTGCAGCAGGGATGGCTGAGCTGTGCTGGGAATGAGAGCCCCAGAGCTAGGGGAGAACAGGAGCTTGAGCCTCTTGTAGTGACCAAGAGAAGACCAGACTTGAGTGGGCTGAGTTAGCAACCAGTCCTCATCTGAGCCTCCTCTTGAGACTGGTGTCTTTGTTCATTAGATGAGGCAAGTGGTGTTGGGGACGGGTTGTGGAGGGACAGGAAGGAGGAGCAAACATCAAGGACAGGAGCAGACATGCTGAGGGGGCCAGTGTCCTGAAGAGCCTGAGCTCCCAGCTCAGTGCTGCAGGTGTGTCTGTGGTATTGACAAACAAGTCCCCTCCCTTTAAAAATAGCACTCACCGTGAGGATGACCTCCTCTTTCTCTCTTGGTCAAGACATCCCTTTCAGCATTTGGAAGCTCAAATTTGTGTGTATTGGACACAAATTACTGTCTATTGAAAACTCTGTGATTCTTCTGAAAAATCTTGATTATTTGAACAGTTTTTAGTAGCACACTTTGAAGGTTATTATGGAAATACACCTTCTCGGGAAAGCTTTCAGATGAGAAGAGATGGTGAAAACCGAACCCACAATCAGCAGCTCTGCAGATTCTGACTTGTCCAGAAAGAAGGCATGCCATGGGAGCTCTGTCCTCCTATCCAAGGCTACACCTCTTCCCAGGCCCCCTTTTTCAGAGAGAAGATGATCGAAACTGGTTTATCTTCTTCCCATATAACAGCTGTCTTGGCTCCTATTGGGAGCAAAGTGGGATGAAAGGAAAGGATATTCTTAGTTACTTACTCTCACCCTGATTTTTGGGGAAGCCAGAACAGGCAGTCAGATCCCCTCTACCCCCAAGAAATAAATAAACAAATCTCTAAAATACATACGGAGAAACCAGTGGCACCCCACTCCAGTACTCTTGCCTGGAAAATCGCATGGGTGGAGGAGCCAGATGGGCTGCAGTCCATGGGGTCGCTGAGAGTCGGACACGACTGCGCAACTTCACTTTCACTTTTCACTTGCATGCATTGGAGAAGGACATGGCAACCCACTCCAGTGTTCTTGCCTGGAGAATCCCAGGGACGGGGGAGCCTGGTGGGCTGCTGGCTCTGGGGTCGCACAGAGTCGGACACGACTGAAGCGACTCAGCAGCAGCAGTAAAATGTATAAGGAGGGATAGAAGTGCTCAGACTGCAGCTGGGAGGAGAGACCGTGTCTCGCAGGTGCTTGACTGTTCGTCTCCGTCCCCCTCTCCCAGGAGAAGCAGGACAAGGCCGCGCTGCAGGCGGAGGTCCAGCACCTGCGGCAAGACAACCTGCGGCTGCAGGAGGAGTCGCAGACGGCTGCGGCCCAGCTGCGCAAGTTCACGGAGTGGTTCTTCAACACCATCGACAAGAAGCCGTAACCAGGCCACCGCCCAGCCGGGGCGCTGGGGAAGCCCGGAGTCCCTTCATCGTCACCAACATGTGGTTTCTTGCTGTGCTTCCGGCCCATCGTAGCTGTGTTCGCCGTCCCGCTCTGTCTAGCGCCACGCCCCCAGCAGGACAGGGAGCCACCGTGTGCCCGCAGAGAGCAACACCCGTGAAGATGAATGTAGCGCTGGTGTCGAGATGAATGTAAACTCTGGGGTCAGTGTGGACCTTTTGGGCTCTGCTGAAATGGAGCTCTGTGTGGGCTTACCTCACAAGGGACAGTGGTTGGGCTTTATGTATCAGGTGACCCAGTAGAGATATTAAAGCAGTTTACCATAGTTTGGGCTTTAGAATTGTAAAATAAACAGGAGAGCAAATAATCAGACATATACTTTAATGTTAAAGGTGCTCTATTTTTTTGGATGTACAGTAGTTTTATTTCCACAGCCACATGATCATAGCAATAAGAAAGAAGCAGATGAAAGAGTTGGAAAAGCCGTGTCGGGGCAGGGGGGACAGGAAAAGCACTGACGTGTCTAACACAAGTTCAAATGCAGTTCCTTTAGAGACTTATTTATTTGCAGGAGCAAATGGTGCCTGAATATTAACAGTGTTCTGATTAAAAAAAAAGATTCATATGCCTTGTAAATGGCTCACTGAGTAGTCACTTCAACTCTTAGTTCACTTTTGTATAGTTAATGCTCTGTTGAAAAAAAGCGTCAACCTGCTTACTTACGAGAGCCCTCCTGTGTGCCATGAGCCAGCAGAATCACTTGTACAATGCCAAATTTGTTTATCTTTGTACAGAAGCTTTGATGAAGTGTCTTGTATTTAACACCCTTATTTAAGCTTATTTAACCTTAAACTGTTAATTTTATAAACTTCGGTTTCACCTGCACTATGACGGAGGGCGGTGTAGGTGGCAGAGGGCTCAGAAGAGGCTGAGCTTGCCAGAGCAGAGTGAGGAGCGGGGCCGGACCTTCTAACAACTGGATGCTGCTAGTAACAAGTTGTTTGTATTGCTTTACCATTTTTAACTGTTCTATTTGAGATGAACGTACATTTTGCTTTTTTTAATAAATGTTTAAAATGAGTCCACACAGGAACAGTGTTATCCGGTGAATGTAGACTTTGCTGCTCTGATATGTCAACAATCTGTGTATGAGAATTTATGCTGGGTCATTTAGGACCTTAATCTATACTGAGTACTCCTTAGCCTGCTTACAGAATCCCAACCTGATTTAAAGTAAAGAGTCACTAGTAGCGGTTAATGGTTGCCACGTGCCAGACCCTGTTCTTTGCACCTTTCATCCATCTCATTGAACCCTAGCATTACCCTTCCTAGTTGGGTGCTGGGATTCCCATCTTCCAGCTCAGTAAACGAAGGCTGAAGCCAGGCAGATGCTTTTGCTTTACAGGGTAACGAAGCAGGTACAAAAGTTGATGTTATTTAGAGAAAACAAAGGACCTGATCTAGGCTCCCTGATGGACAGTCTTCCCACCTCCCTATGCCATACCTATAGAGGAGACCAGGTTTCTGCTCGTTTTTCGGTCATGCCACATGGCATGTGAGATCTTGGTTTACTGACCAGGGATGGAACTCGTGTCACTTGTACTGGAAGCGCAGAGCTTAAGCCCTGGACTGCCAGAGAAGTCCCACTGGAAGGTTTCTGTTTGTTTTTGAAGAAATACTTCTCTGTCTATACTCGGGTTTCCCTGGTGGCTCAATCACTAAAGAATTCTCCTGTAGTGCAGGAGACCTGGGTTCAGTCTCAGATCCCCTGGAAAAGGAAATGGCTCCTCACTCCAGTATTCTTGCCTGATACTAGCAAAGAAAGAATCATCTCTCAAGTCCTCCCTCAAAGGCCACGCCAGAGAACATGACCCTGCGTGGGCCTATGGGACTTTGTCAAATGAATGTTTCCAGTCAGCAGCCAAGCTGTAGAAAATCACTGTCCTTCCATAGTGCATGCGGTTTTGAGCAACTTGATGTCCTCATGGACACTTGTTAATTACAAAATATACCCTTAGCAACTCAGCACAGTTTTCTGTATGGACTTACTGTGTATAGACTGAATATTAGACTGTATCCACTAAAAGTCATTTTTATTTCAGAATAAGTAATATCAAGCAGGTTTCCCCTAACCATATGCAGGGATCTATTATGTGTTGAGGCCATTTTCACATATGACAAAGTTAATTTGTATTTCATAGGCTTTATCCCGCTATTCTCAGTCTTTAGGAGCAGGTTTATCATTAAAAATATAAATTACTTTGGGCATGGGCAGAGAATATAACAATACAGTCCTGCCTTCACCGATATCATAGTTATCTTTGAAATGCCAGGAATCGCCTGTCCTGCTAACCCATTAAAATGCAAAAATTGATGCCATGTCATTAACTGAGGTCTCCTTCAAACTCTTGAAACCATAAACCATAGTGCGCGTCTGCAGAGCCAAAGATCAAAGAGATATCTACAAAAACAGTAAGAAGCGTGTTCTTCATAGATTTCCTCATGAAGAACTGTGACAGTGGTCAGTAATGGAGAACATGGATATTAACATCCCTTGTTCCTTGTGTAAAATATGGGCCTGGGAAGCCTGGATTACGGTTTAAGAAGAGAACAGACATGAAATTTAGACTGACCAAAAAACTGGTGGTAGAGAAGCCGTGAATATGATCTCTTGAAGAGTTGACCTTACTCTTTTTCCCACAAGGAAGGTGAATCACTAGAACAAGCCACCATCCATGGCAAAGCCACTCTGCCACAGTCCCTGTGAACTAGACTCACGCAAACCTTTCTGAGAGACAAAGGCCCACCACTTTTAGTCCCAGCCTCTGAAAGTTTTTGATTCATCTCACATCCTCTGAAATCAAGCCAATGTTTGCTCTTCAGAATTTCCAAGTTGGGGGATGGAGCAGGGGAAGGGAGGATTGCAGGAGAAGGTGATGGAGATATTTATAGATGCTTTGCCCTTTGGGGTGACTGGTAAGGATCAGTTCCAGTTCACTTGAGCATTTGTGGGTTTGGTGCTTACAAATTTAAAACCACTGCCCAGTTCTAGCCAGTGCAATTTATGCATGTTACACACTAGCAGAAAGGAAAGTGGACAGAGTTGACTGGGTTTAATTCAACACCTGCATAAAGGCAGGTGGGAGGGAAATGTGTGTGTTGATGCTCCTCAGAGAGAACCTGGTAAGAGATGTGCAAAAATCCAAGGAATGCATTGGGTTTCTGACCTGTGACCTCCGAGTTAACCCAAAGACCTAGCTTCCTCAGTTCAGTTCAGTTCAGTCTCTCAGTCACGTCCAACTCTGCCACCCCATGGACTGCAGCACTCCAGGCCTCCCTGTCCATCACCAACTCCCAGAGCTTACTCAAACTCCTGTCCATCAAGTCAGTGATGCCATCCAACCATCTCATCCTCTGCTGTCCCCTTCTCTTCCTGCCTTCAATCTTTCCCAGCATCAGGGTCTTTTCAAATCAGTCAGTTCTTTGCATCTGGTGGCCAAAATATTGGAGTTTCAGCTTCAGCATCATTCCTTCCAATGAATATTCAGGACTGATTTCCTTTAGAATTGATTGGTTGGATCTCCGTACAGTCCAAGGGACTCTCAAGAGTCCTCTCCAACACCACAGTTCAAAAGCATTAATTCTTTGGCACTCAACTTTCCTTATAGTCCAACTCTCACATCCATACCCTGACTGCCAATAATAAGACTTACACAAAAGCTTAAGCCCAAAGAAAGTCTTCTAGTGAATTTTATAAAAGGTTTAAATGAGCATCACCTCCAAAAGTGACATTCTTATATTTTAACTTGTAAGATTCAGGAACTGTTAATTAAAATATATATGTATATTTTTAAGTTCCCTCTAGTTCATCTTAATATCAGAAAATTCAACTATTCAATTAGCAGACTCTGAAACATACCACCCTCTGTTTTCCATCCCTAATATCCGACCTACTGAAAATTTACAGAGCAGCTTGGTTTTTCACAGGTGCAGATAAAATCATCAACCCCTTTGACATGCAAATACCATTTGGCCGCTTGTTAGAGAACAGGATTAAGGGTTAGACTACCCATGCCTTGGCCATCAGCATCCATCAATCAGTCCGTTGAGTGCTGATGTAAAGGAACTTTTGTTGTTTAAATATCAGCTCCTCCCCTAGCCTGTGCATTGAAATGGGGAGGAAGGCCATGTACAGAAGGGGATTCAGAGTCATAGCATTTCAGTAAATCATCTGCCTCGCCTAAATTGGTGCTGGCGTGGAGAAAATGGCTATAAATACACATCTGCAGCTGGAGATGTCAGCCGCTGGCAGAACCTCTCCATCTTTGTGCAGAGCATCAATGGGGCCTGGGCGTCTGGATCCTCGCCTCTCTTCCCCATGACCGCAATCACTGATCGCAAACCAAGTGGGATCTCGCTGAATGCTCCATTAAACTGGAATAATTAAACATGGCAGTCATGGACTCTTCTAGGATCTGATTAAACACCTTGCAGAAGTCATTACTGAACCCCATCTGGGCTGAGGGCTTGCCAAACAGCAGGCTAAACCCACAATTCCCGTTGCCGTGAATAGAGAATTCTGAGACTGGGCTTTCTGTATCCCTGTAAATTAAGCGCTTGAGAACTCAGCACTGTTCAGGGGAAAAAGGGACCTTCTCTGACAGCAGAGTGCAGGGGTCTGAGGGTTTAGCTCCTCAACTCCTTGAATCTTTGTTATCACTACTCTTTAACTATTCAAAGACCACCATTCAGTCAACATCACCCTAAAACCATTTCATCTCTTGAGTTGCTGAGCTCTGAATAGAAGGAGGCATGGTGGTAACCTAGTTAAAGAGAATAGCATATGGGGGACGTGCTGCTTATACTAACTTCATTGTGGAGATGAACTCTGAAATCCAGTGTTTCTTCCTAACTGAACAGGTTCTTGTTCTATTCTTTCAAAGCAGGAGCCTCTTAAGAGATTTGTCCTGAAATGTAAAATTTAACTAAATTTGGCTACCCTAATGGTCTGATGTCTCATTGTCTGTATGAGGATTATTCCTGTCATTGACACTGATTTCCAAATGAGAAATTATACTGTTTAAATGTTTTCTAATAATGTATCCATGTGCAGAAAGATGCCTGAAAAATCCCACCTTCATTCATTCAAAGAACAGCTTGGGTGAATGAGCTTAGTTCTACCATATAAATACATTACATTAATGGATGCTAACATCTAACTTATAGATGCACATTTTATTTATAAAAATATTTGCCAATATATATGACCATTTTCAGTACCTTGTTTGGAAATTTTGACACCGCCAGTCCTTCTGCGATAACCATTGCCTCTAACAGAAAACGGTTACCTTTATTCTTCTCTGAGATTTCATCATGCGTGGCCTTGTCTCCTCTTGAGTTATGCCTTGTGATGAATTGTATCATAAATGAAAAGGACAGGGCTGGGACAAGGGTTGGCAAGGATGTGGAGAACCTGGAACCCTGATGCATAGTTGATGGGAATGTAAAGTGGTGCAGCCACTATGGAAAACTGAATGTGGGTTCCTCAGAAAATTAAACAGAAATACCATGCGATCCAGCAACTCCACTCTGGTCATTACTCCCCGAAAATGGAAAGCAGGAACTCAGATATTTACAGATTCATGTTCACAGTAGCCCAGATTCACCGGAACCATAAGGAGGAAGCAATCCTAGTGCCCATTGATGGGTGAACGGATAAACAATGTGGTTTATACCAACTAAGGAACTTCACTCAACCTAAAAACTGAATGACTTTCTGGCACAGGGTACAGCATGGATGAACCTGAGGACATCACACTGAATGAAATAAACCAGCAAAAAAAGGACAACCTCCACTTACAGGGGGTACCCGGAGTAGTTAGAGACACAGAGAGTAGAGTGATGGTTGCCAGAGGCTGGGGGAGGAGAGCGAGGTGTTGTTCATGGACATGGACTTTCGCTTTGGGAAGATGTGGATAGCGATTGCACGAAATATGAATGCGTTCAGTGCCAATGCACTCAGCACTTTATAATGGTGAAAATGGCCAAGTTGATGTGTAATTCATCACAATTAAGAATAAATTGTTTATTAAAAAGTTGGGGGTGGGAACCTGAATGAGTTCGTTTGTGGAGACTTGAGATGGACAAGCATAGAGACATCAGAAAGTTCAATCTTTCCTCAAAGGCTTGTTGAAACAAATGCAGGAAAATATACCACCACCAGTGTGCTCTCCGGATGTCAGAGAGCAGCCAGACTTTGACCGACGGCCGTCTATTCAGACAGACGTCATTCCAAGAAGCTGAGTTCTGGAGGCCCGCAGGAGAAGCAATGGGGGAAGAAGCCCTCTCTCCAAAGAGTGATTAATTTGGTAATTAATGCAAAGCAGAGGAAGAACGATTCTGAAATGTTTGCTCCAGGCCCTAAATTGTCACAGTTAGCTCAGCAGTTGTAGCATCTGGTAGGCCAGGGAGATTGGATGAGCTAAAGGGTGAGATCAGACGCCAGGGCAGCAGGGAAAGGATTAAAGATGAATAGCTTCAGGGGTGCTTGAGGATTCTCAAGCCTGGAAACCATGCTTCAAAGGGAGGAAAAACAAAGGCCCTTATGAGCAAGCCCTGGTACTGATTGGAAGGAAGAAGAGCCATAGAGCTCGAAGGGACCAACCCCTTCCTTCACTTTATATAAAAAAGGACTCTGTGCTGGATGGATGGACTGAGGGCTGGGAAGCCGGGCAAAGCCAGGTATATAACACGGCCTGCAATAAGGTGGTTCTTCAGTCACAGGGAAGGAAGTGCTGGGTTTGTGAATTTCATACACTGTTTGCATTTTGGGTAAGGATACCTGTACCCAAGATTTTTAAAGCATCATTTTCATTTATTTATTTGGGTGCACTGGGTTTCAGCTGTAGCACAAGGGATCTTTGATCTTCACTGTGGCATGTGGTTTGCCTTTTAGTTGCACCTCGAGAACTCTGCGTTGTGGCATGTGGGATCCAGTTTCCTGACCAGAGATGGAATCCAGGCCCCTGCATTTGGAAGTGCAGAGTCTTAGCCACTGGACCACAAGGGAGGTCCCTGTACCCAAGATTTGATTAACGTCAGTCAAGTTAGAACAAGACAGAGAAGCAAAAATAAGGAAGAATCACTGGATGCCTTTGAGGTGAGGAATCTTTGTGGGAGCCCTAATACTTCAACACGGCCTAAAATCATAAACTCTGCTCTCTTGAACCTGCTGATAGCCTGGCTCCCACAGCAGTTTTCTCCCTGGCCATTGAATCCTTGAGCAAAATCACGGCACAGCTGTAGAGTAGGTCAGATTCAAGGCTCCACGGCCCCACATCACCACTGCAGAGGTGCTAGGAGGATTACCAGTTTCTCGTTCCTCAAAAAGGAGAAATATACAGCCCAGCCCTGCACCCAAGCTGACGGAGTCCATCCAGAAAGGCAGATGGATGGCAAGTGTGCTCGTGGAGGACATGGGGTCAGGGCTCCCCACTTCCACTCAGAACCTCTGGGGCTTCCCATGGATCAGTCATGGCACCTTTACCTGGAGAGGTCACTGGCTCCCAGTGCCTTTGGCAGTTATCAAAGGGCTAATCAGGTGGTCTTTGTTTGCACAGAACTGCTGTGGGCAGTTACAGGCCTTGGGAGCTGGGAAACAACCCTTTGTGCCCTTGAGTATTACGTAAGCAGAGGACAGAGTTTTAACATGCACGCCCCCAAATTCTGCTTCCCTTCCGCTCGCCAGTCTTGGCAGGAAGAGAAAGAATGCTGAGTGTTCACATGCCCTTGGCTGACCCCTATGCTTAGAGTGTGACTCACCTCTGCAGTTAAGAGGTAAATTCTCTTAAATAGTTGCCTGGACAGGATACGTCACCCCACAGTGGCATACCCCGCTGTCCTTCACCAGGAACACCCCCACACTGGGTTCCGGAGAAGGGGCAGAGCCTGCTTGAGAAGGCTGAGTATCAGTGAGTTCTTGTTCAAGACGTTCTCTGCAGGGACTTCCCTGGTGACCCAGTGGGTAAGAATCCGCCTGCCAATGCAGGGGACGTGGGTTCAACCCCTGGTCCGAAAACAAAGATCCCATATGATGAGGAGCAACTAAGCCCACGCGCCACAACTAGAACCTGAGCTCTGGACCCCTCTACCAGCAACTACTGAGCTCGCATGCCGCAACTGCTGACGCCCTGCATTCTAGAGCCTGTGCTTCACGACTACTACAGTGAGAAGCCTGAGCACCGCAGTGAGAAAATGCCGTGTGCAGAAATGAGAAGCCCTTGTGCCACAGTGAAGAGTGAGTGCAGCCAAAATGTTAATTAATTAGTAAAAAAAGAGAGAGAGAGAGATGCTCTATGCCCATTTTCCACCTGCAGGAACCAGGTGGCACAGTCTGTGTTTTTTAAGAGGGATACTGGGGGCTTCCCTGGTGGCTCCGTGGTAAAGAGTCTGCCTGCCGATGCAGAAGACCCGGGTTCGATCCCTGATCCAGGATGAACCCACATGTCGAGGAGCTACTAAGCTCATGTGCTCCAACTATTGAGCCAGCGCTCTGGAGCTGAGGAGCCCCTGCTGAGCCCACGTGCCACAGCTAGGGAAGCCCTAGGGCCCTGTGCTCTGCGACAAGAGACGGCACCGCAGTGAGAAGCCTGCCCACCTCCAGCAGAGAGCAGCCACTCACCACAACCGGAGAAAAGCCCGCGCTGTAATGAAGACCGAGCACAGTCAAAAATAAAAAACAAAAAACATTTTTTTTAAAAAAGGGATAGTTGGGTCAGATTTGTACACTGTTAGTATTTTGGGGAGTTTTGTCCTGTAAATGGATAATCAGCAGATCATCTCCTACTGACACATAACTCCTAGCCACCCCCAATGACATGCTCTTTCTTTCCCCAGCCCCTTCCTCCCCTGACCCAGACTATTTGCACTATCTGCTGTGGGACAGACACCAGGGTGGGTGTTGAGCAGACAGCCTGAGTCTCCAAGGGAAAGATGCTATGGGAAAGATGACTTTATGACCAGATAACACAATTCGCTGTGGAGTCTGTAACAACACAAGGACCAACCAAGCGATACGGGGTGGGGGGTGGGTGGGCAGGGGAAGGGCTGCTAGGAGGATGGTCCCAGGACCACCAGCTGGCTAGCCTTCACCCCACAACTCATCCGGTCTTCATTCCACCTCCCACTTGTTGCTGAAAGAAGCACAGTGATAGACTCTTCCCAGGCATGACAGGAAAACATCTTACACCCTGGGTACCAGAAACCAAACATAATTTGAGGTTAACTTCACAAAGTCCTTTTTTCCCCATTTTGACAATTTCTTTGTCAAAGAAAATGATCAAGGATATTTAAAGTAATAGAATCAACATCTTTTTTGAGGTCCTCAAAGTTGAGAATTCTTGAAATGATCCTATATGACATAATTCAACTGTTTTAGATCATTTCTGTCCTCCAGACCCATATGGTTGGCAATATATAGAAGAAGGTACCAAAATATCATTGACAATCTTTAAGAAATAAATAAAAAAGCATGAGTGATACTTAAGAGAAAAATCAATCTTGCAGCATTTTTAGAAAAGAAAGAAAATGCATCTTATATACCAGTGCTGTCCAATAGGAATATATACATATATTTTTAATTGAAGTATAGTTGCTGTAAAGTCACTTCCTTTTCCTGCCAGTGTGCACCACTATGATGGACTATTTTCTCAGTTCAAACCCACAAACACCTATATAGGCGATGGCTGCTTTCAAGCTGGGCAGTGCTGGTGGAAACCGCGTGCTCAGGCAGACAGTGTGAATCAGCTCGTGCATGTGTTCATGTGTGTGTGTGTGTGTTGTCTTCTGGGACTTGATCAGCATCAGTGGCAGAAACCCAATGGGACAACAGAAGGAGACAGGACATACCATGGAGTTGGGAACCCCAAGGCAGCCCAGGTGCCCAGGGTGAAGGAGCCACATTACTGCTCCTAGGCAGGTGAGACTCACCTGGGCCACCCCAGAGCATCAGCTCTGAGCAGCGGCAGCCCCTTCCTGGTCTGGGTCACTCAGGGACAGATTGGAAGAAGGAGGCTGAGCCTGGAAGGAGGCACAGGTAAGTCCCAGGTGGCTGACTGGTCATCCCTCTCTGCATAGAAAACCCAGGACATGGGGGGAGACCTGGCTCCCAGGTCTCAGCTCCAGGCTCCCCTCGAATCTCACCAGGGCAGAGTGGGCTGGGGCACCCTGGGCTGTGAACAGAGCTGCAAAGAGACCTAATAATGCATTTTCCCAGTGAGGCGCCAACTCATTTTAAGGAATGCCAGCTTGTCTCCCGTGCCAAAGTAAACTCCTGCAGTGAAAGCATTTCCCACCCTCCTCCCAAGTTTTACATTTTTAAACCTGGCAAAACAAAAGCGATCTGAGCTTGTGCCTGGCTCCAGCAGATGTCCAGAACTGGTTTCCCCGGGCAGGAGTCCCTGCAGGGACCCAGGAACAACCTGCAGGCTGTTTCCTGTGTGCGCTGCTCCACACAAGACTGCTGCCTAACCTCCATACTGCGGGGATCGCGCCAACCAGGTCAGCCCCATGCCCCGCCCTGCGGCTCAGCCAGCTCTTCTGCAGGGGAGGTTTCCAAGCTTCTTGCCTGGAATCGCTTGAAAGATGGAGACGGCACTGTCAGCACGTGGTGAGTCCATGCCCGGATGAGCAGCAGAGCGGGTATCTGGATGTTGGGAGGCACTGAGACGCACTTCCCTTCTTGAGTCTGGGATCCTGGTTTCCCCACTCCGGGTGAGGTCTAACATGTCAGCTAGGCTGGGCACAAAGTACACTTGGCTTTGGGGTCAAAGCTCCAGATTTTGGAAGGAGAACAGGAAGCAGTGGTCTGGAGCAGGTCGAGGCTTGACCAGGGCTTGCTGCTCGCACAGCAGGCAGGGGCCCTTCCAGGAATCCTGCTGTGGGGCCAGGTGAAAAGCCACCTGTGGTTAAAGGCAGCACAGGGAGCTCTGGTTGGTGGGGATGGGAACCAGCAGGCCTGGACCGCTTTCCTCTCCTCCTACCTCAGTCTGTCCACTGGGGGCTAGAAACCCGGACCACAGCGCCTGTGCAGTGGACTGTACCTCTGAGGGGCTAAGAATTCTCCAGGCAAGAATACTGGAGTGGGTTGCCATACCCTTCACCAGGGGATCTTCCCAACCCAGAGACAGGTTGGGAAGACACCAGGGAAGCCCACCCAGGTGGCGCTAGTGGTAAAGAACCTGCCTCCCAATGCAGGAGATGTAAGAGATGTGGGTTCCATCTCTGGGTCAGGAAGATCCCCTGGAGGAGGGCATGGCAACCCACTCCAGTATTCTTATCTGGAAAATCCCATGAACAGAGGAGCCTGGCTGGCTACCATCCATGGGGTCCCAAAGTGTCAGTGGTGACTAAAGTGATTTAGCACGTATGCAGGAAGCAGGTAAGAGGTGAGATGGGGCAGGAGCGCATAGCCGGATGGGGGGATGGCGTTTGTGCGTGCGGGCCTTGGTTGGGTGCACACAGGATGGTCTTTGCTTCCTGTGGAGTTGTTACCCACTGCCAAGGCCACACCTGGATGTGCCTTCTCCTTTGAAATTGTGAGTTCTGACACCCCATTCTGGCCACACCCTCCAGGCTTTGCCTCCGTGTCTCTGCCACCCTTAGACTCCTTAACCTGCTCCCTTCCTGCCCATCTTCCTCCTTCTGCCATCCCGGAAGGCGAGCAGTCCCTCTGTTCTTCCCAGGCTCTCTATCCCAGTCTCTTCCTCCTCTCTTAAGGGCACTGTCCATCCTCACCTCCCTCTCATATTCCCACCCTCTTTTTCGCTACAATCTCCTTCCACCAAGCTTGTAGATGTCACTTGCCTTCTCTTTTCTTGAAAAATCCCTTTGCTAACAGCTGCCTTTCTTCTCTCCTTGTCTGATCTGTGTTTGATGATGAGGTGTTCTCCCCACTTGTCTGCAGGTTCACCCGAGATGCCCCAGAATCAACCTCCATTTCCACTGCTGCCCTCCATCCTGATGGCTCTCATTGGGGCCACCACTGGTGGCCAAAACAAATAGACATGTCATTTTCCCAAGTAGAGTTACCTTTCATTATAGATTTTCCACATGCCAGCCACTGGCACAAGGCGATTCAATAGCTTTTCAGGATTTCCAGACCTTTCCCAGGACACACTGGCCGTGGTGTTTCGCTAATCACTGCTGCCCCACTGCCTTCCCTTGGGGCTCCCCTGGCCAGTCCTCCAGGAGCTATCCCCGCTCCATCCTACTCCTGCAGGCCCTGATGGTTTCAAAGCCACTTCTATGAACCACCCTCTGCTTGCGTGGGCTCACTGGCTCCTCTCACCTGGAACAGAATCTTTGCTCATTGCACCTCCTTCTCTACGTCAATTCCCTCTCCAAGCTTGAGATTCCCCAACCAGGCATCTGCTCTTCTATGTCAATTAGGATGCTTTCAGTTATAATTAACAGAAACCCAATTCTAACAGACTTGAACCCTAAGGGAATCTTCAGCTCACAGAACAGGGAATCAAGGTTGAACAGGCTTCGGAAGGGCTTTCATCTAGTGGCACAGGCATGCTCCCCAGGCCCTGGCTCCTTCTGTGTCTCCGTCTGGCTCAGCAGGTCCACCTCCTTGTAAAACTGACTCTTCTGCTGCTGCCAGGGTAGCTACCCCAGCCTCCCAGGGTGACCTGTTTTCTTCCTTACTTCCAGAAAGGAAAGAGAGAAGGAGAATCAGAGGGAGAAAGAGAAAGAGAAGTCACATGTCAGCGCCAAGGATCCAGCAAGACTCAGAAGGTTCACTTCAGCTGGACAACCTGGGGCTGCATCCTCATCTCAGAGCTCATCACAGCAGGCAGGGTTGTGTTAAGACTTTCAGAGCCCACTAGAACTGAAACAGAACCCGGGTGGCCAGAGCCAACTTCCAGCAAAGCACCTGAAGCCTAGGGAAGGGGTGACTATCCAGGCTTGAGTCAGAGAACAGTCTTGCAGGGAGAAGAGAATCATCATTGGGCATCATCACCGACCCCACCACCTCCCCAAACAGCTCCTGCCTGCATCCCCACCTCCATCTCAGTGGGTGATGGCATCTACCTCATGCCCCGGCCGGGAGTCTGGGAGTCAGCCTAGGTCACACTGCCTCTTCACTGGCTATATCTAATCCATCATCAAGATACACTTCAAAGGGGTTGCTGCTGATTTAAATGAAATCAGCAGAAAATCACCAGAAAATGTGTCCTCGAGTTTCCGTACTCTCTCCCAAGCAATACTGTTGCCACTGCCTACCTGGAATTTGGCACCTAACTCCTGAGTGGTCCCCTGGGCTCTCCCCACCCTGTCTCCACGTGACCCCAATATCATGCTGCAGGAAGGAGGGTATTGTGAGACATCCTTCTTGCCTTGCCCAGCTCTTAGTGCTGTGCTTAGTCACTCAGTCATGTCCGACTCTGTGACCCCACAAACTGTAGCCCATGGGCATTCTCCAGGCAAGAATACTGGAGTGGGTTGCTATGCCCTCCTTCCAGGGATCTTCCCAACCCAGGGGTCAAACCCAGGTCTCCCACATTGCAGGCAGATTCTTTACCTTCTTAGGTACCATGGAAGCCCAAGAATACTGGAGTGGGTAGCCTATCCCTTCTTTGGGGGATCTTCCCACCCCAGGAATCACACTGGGGTCTCCTGCATTACAGTGGATTCTTTACCAGCTGAGCCACCAGGCAAGCCCCCAGCCCCTGGGCTTCAGCATGAAACCCAGCCTCCCAGCCCTGACGTTTCTGGCCACCTGCATCCTCACACACCCACTGGCTTCTTAAACCCAGCACACCATCTGGCTTCTAGTTCATTCGTATGTATGTCTCCTCCCATCTTCTCTGCCTAATGGTCTCACGCTCTTCCTTCAAAGCCACACCCAGGAACAACTTTGCCTGTGAGTTCCCCTGATGCGGTCCTCTCCAGACACCTGTAGTCACATGCCCTTCTCGATTTCACTGCCTTTGAGCCATCATATGGACCATGATGATATCACTCACCTGGCTGACCTACCTAAAAAAGAGACATCAAATAAATGGACTCATTTTTTCAATTACTCTCTTAATCATCATTCATTCAACAGACACTTAGTAAGTGCCTCCCGCTCACTTGACAGCACTTTTTTTTTTTTTAATCCCTTACATCGTTTGACCCAGAGTAGGTGCCTAGCTCACATCTGTTGCTCCAAAAACTGAGATTATAGGATGCTCACAGGGTAGCCTGGTGGGCTGCCATCTATGGGGTCGCACAGAGTCGGACACGACTGAAGCGACTTAGCAGCAGCAGCAGCATCACATTAACGCATGCTAAAGTGTGTTCTGGGTGTCCCTTTGCGTTGCCACTGCTGCCAGGAGGACACTTGAATTCTGAGAACAGTGCACGTTCTCCCCTGGGCCCCTTCAGCACGGGTCTCTTCTGAGGGGCCGCACCACAGGGCACCGACCGTGTGTGCTGTGTATGTGAGCTCAGTCGCCTCCCTTGTGTCCGACTCTGTGACCCTGTGGACTGTAGCCCGCCAGGGTTCTCTCACCACGGGATTCTCCTGGCAAGAACACTCGAGCGGGTTGCCATTTCCTCCTCCAGGGGATCTTCCCGACTCAGGGATCTAACCCGCATCTCTTGTGTTTCCTGCATTGGCAGGCGGGTTGCTTACTACTGGCACCCCCTGGGAAGCCCATGGCACCATACTGCCTGAGTTCAAATCCAGGATACTGACACTTAATGAGCTGTGTGACCTTGAACTAGCCACGTGGCTCCATTGTGCCTCAGTTTCCCCACATATAAAAGAAGGATGGAGACTTCCCTGGTGGTCCAGAGGTTAAGAATCTGCCTTGCAATGCAGGGGATGCAGGTTCGATCCCTGGCCAGGGAATTAAAATCCCACCTGCCATGGAGCAACTAAGCCTGCAAGCTACCACCCCTGAGCTTGTGTGCCACAACTCGAGAATCCACTGCAATGAAAGGTCACCCACGACACAACGAAGAGCCCCCCCGCTGCAACCAAGACCCGATGCAGCCAAATGAACAAATAAATAAAAAGAAGGATGATAATATTGGGTTGGCCAAAAGGCTCGTTCAGCCAACGAACAAGCGCAGACAAGCAAAGCACTTAGAAAAGTACCTGTCACATAAGGAACCACTCAATAAAAGCTAGCTCTAAATACCATGACACAGCCCTTCCAGATGGAGAGCCCCTGCCCCATCCTCTATCCTGACTCCTCTACTCCTGCCTGGCATATGCCAGGGGCTTGGCAAATGCACATTCACAGTGACAGCACACTCAGCCATCACACTTATCAGATTGTATTTTCATGTGCCACTCTCTGCAGCTGGCACATGAGTTTCTTACTCAAATGGTTGCTTGCTTCTTAGCGTCCAGTCACCAGGTATCAGGTGCTGGGTGGATGCCAGTGGGAAGGATCAAGGAAGTAAGGAAGTTGGAGTCTGGCTCAGAATAGCCACAGAAAGTGCATGACACCCCAGCTGAGCCCCCTGAGCCCCTGGAGTCCTGTACTATCAGTTATACAGCTCCTTGCCAGCCTCCTTTGTGAGACTGAATGCGGAGTCTGGAGCCACTGCAGGTGAGCAGATCCCAATGGCTGTATCCTCAAAAAATGAGAGGATCTGGAATGGGGAGTGACAAGCCAGCCTGTGCCAGACACAGGGCAGCCCTCCAGGCTCACAGCTAGTGCATGACCCATGTGTCTGTGTGTGAAGAGGAGACCGGCGGGCCAGGCATTGCCGGGCCTCACATCAAGTGCTCAACACATCAGAGGATGACAGAGTATAAGACAAGGGACAGAGACCTGGTTACAAAGGAAGCTTAGGATAAAAGGGAATCCTACCTGGGAATGCTTAGCTAGTGTAGGGATGCTCTAGGAACATATAATTGCCACATTCTAGGCTATTAAAGTGCATCACCAGTGTGGGAAGACAGCAAATGGGCCAAGATGGCATGTTCAGGCTCTTGCCCCACATTTTATAAATAATGACTATGTAACATTTGAGACATCCTGGAATGTGAAGTCAAGTGGACCTTAGGAAACATCACTACGAACAAAGCTAGTGGAGGTGATGGAATTCCAGTTAAGCTATTTCAAATCCTAAAAGATGATGCTCTGAAAGTGCTACACTCAATATGCCAGCAAATTTGGAAAACTCAGCAGTGGCCACAGGACTAGGAAAGGTCGGTTTTCATTCCAATCCCAAAGAAAGGCAATGCCAAAGAATGTTGAAACTACTGCACAATTGCACTCATCTCACACGCTAGTAAAGTAATGCTCAAAATTCTCCAAGCCAGGCTTTAGCAATACGTGAACCGTGAACTTCCTGATGTTCAAGCTGGTTTTAGAAAAGGCAGAGGAACCAGAGATCAAATTGCCAACAACTTCTGGATGATCCAAAAAGCAAGAAAATTCCAGAATAGCATCTACTTCTGCTTTATTGACTATGCCAAAGTCTTTGACTGTGTGGATAACAAGAAACTGTGGAAAAATCTGAAAGAGATGGGAATACCAGACCACCTGACCTGCCTCTTGAGAAACCTGCATGAAGTTCAGGAAGCGACAGTTGGAACTGGACATGGAACAACAAACTGTTTCCAAATCAGGAAAGGAGTACGTCAAGGCTGTATATTGTCACCCTGCTTATTTAATTTATATGCAGAGTACATCATGAGAAATGCTGGGCTGGATGAAACACAAGCTGGAATCAAGATATCTGGGAGAAATATCAATCACCTCAGATATGCAGATGACACCACCCTTATGGCAGAAAGTGAAGAGGAGCTAAAAAGCCTCTTGATGAAAGTGAAAGAGGAGAGTGAAAGAAAAACACCAATACAGTATACTAACGCATATATATGGAATTTAGAAAGATGGTAATGATGACCCTGTATGTGAGACAGCAAAAGAGACACAAATGTGTAGAGCAGACTTTTGGACTCTGAGGGAGAGGGAGAGGGTGGGATGATTTGGGGGAATGGCACTGAAACATGTATACTATCAATGTAAGAAATGAATCGCCAGTCTACATTCAATACAGGATACAGGATGCTTGGGGCTGGTGCACGGGGATGATCCAGAGAGATGATATGGGGTGGGAGGTGGGAGAGGGGTTCAGGATTGGGAACTCATGTACACTCGTGGATTCATGTCAATGTATGGCAAAACCAATACAGTATTGTAAAGTAAAATAAAAATAAAAATTTTTTAAAAAGTTGGCTTAAAACTCAACATTCAGAAAACTAAGATCATGACAGCCAGTCCCATCACTTCATGGCAAATAGGTGGGGAAACAGTGGAAACAGTGTCAGACTATTTTCCTGGGCTCCAAAATCACTGCAGATAGTGATTGCAGCCATGAAATTAAAAGACAAGTACTCCTTGGAAGGAAAATTATGACCAACCTAGACAGCATATTAAAAAGCAGAGACATTACTTTGCCAAGAAAGGTCCATCTAGTCAAGGCTATGATTTTTCCAGTGGTCATGTATAAATGTGAGAGTTGGACCGTGAAGAAAGCTGAGCGCTGAAGAACTGATGCTTTTGAACTGTGGTGTTGGAGAAGACTCTTGAGAGTCCCTTGGACTGCAAGAAGATCCAACCAGTCCATTCTAAAGGAGATCAGCCCTGGGATTTCTGTGGAAGAAATGATGCTAAAGCTGAAACTCCAGTACTTTGGCCACCTCATGCGAAGAGTTGACTCATTGGAAAAGACTCTGATGCTGGGAGGGATTGGGGGCAGGAGGAGAAGGGGACGACAGAGGATGAGATGGCTGGATGTCATCAGAATGAACTCCGGGAGTTGGTGATGGACAGGGAGGCCTGGCATGCTGCAGATCATGGGGTCTCAAAGAGTTGGACATGACTGATCGACTGAACTGAACTGAACTGAACTACTTTATATAAAACAGATAAACAATGAGGATGTACTATATAGCACAGCTACTCAATATTTTATAATAACCTAGGATGGAAAAACTATAATTTGAATCATTTTGCTGTATACCTAAAACTAAAACATTATAAATCAACTATACTTTAACAACAACAGAATATATATTGAAAAAACGGAAAGTCAAGATTTCTGTTCCATGTCTGGGATCTGAGAGCAAAAGGGAAAAAAAGGAGATGGCTGAAAATATTATCAGGATAAGTTCTATGCTTGTTCTATAATGTATAAATGTTGGGTTTTAGAATCTGTAAAGAACTCTGGCAAATCAGCCAGGGAAGAACATAACTAGAATAGAAAACTAGGCAACGTATCTGAGTAGGCAAGTCACAGCTGGGGAAACCCTTACTAACAAGGATATAAAGAGGTTCTCAGCCTCACCAGTGATCAGAGCCAGACAAATGGAAATCACAGAGAAATACAAATCACCCATGCTGGCTCAAAATCTGGGTGGTAGGAATTGGTTATGAGGGGCAACCGGGGTCCTTATGCACAGCAGGCTGGAGTGGGGCTGCTGCGGCCCCTGGGGAAGCAGCCAGACAGTGAGCACCTGCTGAAATGGAGCAGGGAAATACCACTGTTTGTGTGTGTGCTAAGTCGCTTCAGCGGTACCTGACTCTGCAACTCCATGGACTGTAGCCCACCAGGCTCCTCTGTCCATGGGATTCTCCAGGCAAGAATACTGGAGTGAGTTGCTATTTTTCCTCCAGGGGATCTTCCTGACCCAGGGCTCAAACCCGCATCTCTTATGTCTCCTGCATTGCCAGGCAAATTCTTACCACTAATGCCACTTGGGAGGCCCATACTACACAGGCACAAAAAAAAGTGTGCACATTTGTGTACAAGGGAACATGTCCGAGCAAAGTCATCATGGTGCTGCTTGTGACAGTAAAATTTTTGGCAGCCTTGGTGTCTATCACTAGGAAAAGAGAAGGTCAGGCCTGATGCTGTTCACATGGGAAATCCCTGGCAGCAACCAGAGGGCATCAACTAGGTCTGCAGGACCAAGAATCAGGCCTCAAAGGCACAAGAGTGAGTGCAGAACAAAGATAAAAGGAAGAGCATTATAGCACAATACCATTTGGATAAAATTTGCAATAAATAGTAGAAAATGACTAAGGATTTTTGTACGCTTGTTCGCAGATATAAATGAGAATCTCCCTGGTGGTCCAGTGGTTAAGACTCTGCTTCCAATGTAGGGGACATGGGTTTGATCCCTGATTGGGGAACTAAGATCCCAAAAGCTGTGCGGTGCAGCCAGGTTTTTTGTTTGTTTGTTTGTTTGTTTGTTTTGTTTTAAGCATCAATTAATGAGTAGAGAATGGATTGGATGGACCTCTGTGAATCTCGTGAAGGTGGATGCAAAGTGTAGATGGGAGATGGAGGTAAATGAAAATAAAAGGCCAACAAGGGGGTTTCCATGATGGAGTCAGCCTTGAACTTAGGAGTGTGGTTAGGCAGTCCTGGCCTAATGAATTCTGTTCTTCCCTGGCTGATCAGGGCCAGAGACGGGTGCTTACCAGGGCCAGCTTCCTAACTGGCAGGCCTGGGGCACTGTTGGAAATGTAAATCTCCTTGTCCAAACTGCAGGGAGATAGTGCTGTTGACACTAAAATGGAAACGTTTTCTTCTCTATTCTCTCCTTGTCTTGCTACCTGCCATGTTGTTTTGTATTCACTATGTAGCATCACGCCCTTGGAAACAGGAGTACCCCCTGGGTGAGTGCAGACCCTTAGAGGCTCCTGGGGTCTCCACTCTGGGGCTCAGCTGGGCCAGCCACAGTGAGGGACCCTGGGCCAGCTCTCAGCAGCTCCTAAGGGACTACAGACTCAAAAACCAAGACACGCTTGGTACCTGGATCAGGGCAAGAAAGGGGCTCACCTTCCTGGCCCCCTGCTGTCACGACCTCCCAGCCTGGCATTCCCCAGTGCTGCACTCAGGTCCCCACTCTGGGAGGATGGCAGTGGTTGCTGAGGGGGGCCCAGGGGAGGCCAGCTGGGATCTGAGATGCAGGGGGTAAGGGGGGTCCAGCATCTGAAGACTGGTCCAAGGGACACTCGACCTGCAGCCAAATCATGCACGGGACAGGCTTCATTCACACCCTGAAGACTTCATTTATATAACACGAATTAAAAACATAGTTATTAAGAATTTTCAGGCAATGACCACAGAGTAATAAACCTCTGTGCCATTCATGGTTGCATAGCCATAGAGCTGACCTTAACACACACCACAACCAATGGACTTCCTCCTCAGGATCAAACTCTGAGTCTCACCATAATGCCCTGGGCACTTCCTTGCCTCCTACAAACCAGATGATACATTTAGGGAAGTTTGCAAGATGGTTGTTACGCCATCAGGGGATTCAGATGGGCCATAATGGAGCATCTACATCATGCATGGGTAAATCAGGGCTTGGCATTTCTAGGAAAGCTGGTTTTCCAGAACATTCTGAGCGTTCTTCCAAATTTTCTTCCCTCTATACAACCATCCTAAATAAACATCATGATGAGGTTGGAGGGACTGAAGCTTAAGATACAGCCCCGTCTCCCTCTTTGATCCCAGGAGGAGAGGGATGGTAAGACCAACATTGTCAGTGGGAGGCTCCCCAAGCTCAAATTCTAGGGCTAATTTGTCCCACCCAAGGTGCCCCCTTGGCCTGAGTCCTTCATTTTACAAGCAGGAAGCTGGAGGCAGATGAATGAGTGACTCATCCAGGTGATGCCCAGTAACGATCAGAACTTGGCTGACCTCTCGGTGGGCTCATCAGAGTCACAGTTTCATGACATATAAAAACATGTTGCTGTTGAGTAGCTAAGTCATGTGCAACTCTTTGTGACCCTATGGACTGCAGCACTCCAGGCTTCCCTGTCCTTCACTACCTCCTGGTGTTTGCTCAAACTCATATCCATTGATTCTGTGATGCCATCTAACCATCTCATTCTCTGTCAACTGTTTGCCAGTTTTATTTCAATTCCATGGAGGAATGATCATATTGTTGGATATATTTGGTTAACAATATAAATCATTAAAGTGAATTTTATCTGTCCCTTTTCATGTTTAATGTGTGTGCTAGAAAGTTTTAACTGGCGTAGCTGGCTTGCATCCTGTTTCTACTGGAGAGGTTGGTCTACAGATTACACAGGCCCATAGACCCAATGGGACCCGTTTGTGTGTGTGTGTGTGTGTGTGTGTGTGTGTGTTCACGCACACAGAGGTGCATGGATGTGTTTGTCCACCTGCTCGGTGCAGGGATGTGAAGAACAGGGTATTTCCCCTGCACCCTCCTGAAAGAGGCAGCCCTCTTCAGTCCTCCAATGTCCAGGAAAAGCTGATCACTTACTGAGTCTCCCTCTCATCCCATAAAGCTGGTGGTGCCCACAGCGTCCAGGCTCCCGGGGTCTGCCACGGGTCCTCCCCCCTTCACCTCTGCCTGCATCTCTCTACACCCCCTTTCTCATCCAACCCCTCCCCAAATCATGCTACTATTTTGTTCTGCATCTTTTCTGGTTCAAAGACATTTAACTAGGTTCAAATTTTCACAGCCTGGACTCCTGTCTGCTGGTCAATGGCAAGTTAGCCCCAGTTTAGCCCAAGCCTGCATGCAGGGTGAACTTCCTGGGGAATCACATAGCAACTGGAATCTTGGCTCCATAAAACTGTTTGACAGCTGCCCCGAGGGCTCTTCCCAGTGTAACCCTGTGAATCAGAATACTGGCTGCGGTTTCCTTCTCTATTGTCCACCCCACTGCACAAACCAGACCCGTTGCTATTTGTTCTGCAAAGTGAGTCCCTGGGTAAAGTTTGGAACCATGCTGTTACCCAGGACCAGCCTTAGCTGGGGGCACAGGTGGTGTGGGAGGAGGAGGGAGCATAAGCATTGTCTGCCCTCCATCGCTCAGCTCTGTGCGGAGCTGGAGCCCCGGCAGCTCTGAGAGCTGTGCACACAGCCCAGCAAGCTCGTTCACTTCCGACTGAGCTTCTGCCTTCAGGCCCCAATCTGTGAGCACTGGCCATGGCCTTGGAGAGGCCATGAGTGCCCTCCTGACACAGCAGGGCTGGAAAAGTCTGCCTTGGTAGTCCTGGGCTGTGAACCATTAGTGATGGGAGAACTTCCAGGGGCCATTGTGCTTGATCACGCGTTTGCTAACACTTGTAAAATTATATCATTTCCACTCAGATGATCTTTCTTTGCTGCAAAATTTTTTTAAGGGTAGAGATTTTGTCTTATTTATCACTGGACCCAGAGTACCTAGCATTATGCTAAATGTTCAAGAAAAGGTTTATTGTGAACTGAAAAAATGATGGTATATGGGAAAAGGAACAAAAAAGAAGTATTTGGATTTGGCATAAAAACTGAGTTTCAATTCTGCTGTATATCTTTAGAGAAATCAGTTACCCTGTCTGAGGAGTTGGGTTTCCCTGGTGGCTCAGAATCTGGTAAAGAATCTGTCTGCAATGCTAGAGACCTGGGTTCGAGCCCTGGGTCAGGAAGATCCCCTGGAGAAAGGAATGGCACACCACTCAAGTATTCTTGCCTGGAGAATCCCAAGGACAGAGAAACCCGGTGGGCTACAGTTCCTGGAGTGGCAAAGGAGTTGGACACAACTGAGCGACTAACACTTTCTCTGAGTTGTTGGTCCCTCAGTGGGATAAAGTATAGGAACAGGAAATGCGTCGTCCTGCGGTGGAGCTTAAATGATAAGCTGTCTTTAAGACATCCGACAAGTAGCAGGCGCTCACTGAGCAGAACTTCCCAACAGGCTCGGGTGTGTGGTTAGAGTCTCTTATGATCATCACATTATCATTCCTTGTGTGTGTGTGTTGGGGGGTGGGGGTGGTCAGCCCCCAACTCAGTCCCTTTCCATCTGGCCGGGAGGACAACTGAAGCCCCAGGGAAGCTCAAGGCCAGACGGAAGTGGTGAGAATTCTCAAGCCTTCTCTTCCGAGGCCTGGGCTGGGTATTTCGGAGGACATAGAGGCAGCTAGTTCATGGGTATGCTGGGGCAGGTAAGGTTTATGCATAAGTAACTGGAGACTTTAGCATGAGAGGCAGAGGGGTCATAGCTCAGAGTCTGAGCCCTTCAGGAGGCCCCTTAGGATGGGACATTTAGGGAGGGATTCCTGCCTGGCACAGGTCTGCGAGGCCCCTTCTCACTCCGAGGTTTCTGACTTGTACCCCAGGAGACATCTGTGTGTGTCTTGGGGTGGAAGCCAGGGGCAGAGGCGAGGCCTCGGGAATGTCCTCTGGTGGACACATCTACTTCCAAGGCTGGCCCTGGCCTCTGAGGCATCTTGGTATGAATTAGAAAGGGTGTCCCTCAGGAAGGCCCTTCTTCAGATCAGACTCACAGTGAGGCCCGAAGCACCAGGGCTGGATTCCAGGGCCCTCTCATCATAGCCCCAAATTGCACCACACACGGTGGGAGGGTCAGTCTGCATCCCGGACACCAGCATAGTGTTCAGTTCTGTCCACAGGCAGGGTTTAGCCCACCCACATGGCCCCAGCGTCCATCCTCATGCCCTGGTGATCATTCCTGACTCCAAGCCTTGGCCCCTGGCTTTGGACCCTGACCTTAACCGTTGGTTCTCACTTGACCGTGGCAGCTCCTCTGTGGGCCCTGGCCTGTCCCCTATTCTCTCTCCTGACCCTGCCTCCCATCTTGGATCCTCTGGGTGATAGAACCAGCTCTTCTGTGATTCGACTTGAGTGCCCTCGAGTCATGGACGGCACCCCTCTGGTCCAAGGGTTGACATGGGGTTAGATCGGCTGCAATGCCATCTGTGTAAGGACTCCACTGATGTGGAAGGGGCCTTCCCTCCCTTAACCCCTGGTCTCCATTGTGGCTCCACTTCCTGTTTGCTGCATGCAGTGCTGACCTCTGACATTTGCAGGCAGGGCAGCACCTTCCTAATCTTGCAGGTGCTGCTGCTGCTGGAGGCCATTGTTATGCCTGGCATTAGAATGACACAACTGAAACCACCAGTGGCTGAAACTAAAAGAAAGCAGGATTGACAGAGGGCACTCTGTGACCTAATGAGAGCAAAACTGCCGCGTGGGGGCTTGAAGAAAGTCACCGCCCAGCCGTGTTCTGGCAGGAGGGCAAGCTCCCGTCTGCAGGGTTAGCAAGGGGATGTGTGCATGCAGCCGTGGGATGCTCATGCGTCTGTGGCCGTGGACAGGGGCAGTCCCAAGTCCTGCACAGACCAATCCCACTACATTTTTAGACCTTTGCTGGTCTCAGGGCAAAAAAGTTAAATCTGCAGCATCACATCCCCTCTCTGCCAGCTACTGGTGTGTTCTCTGGGCCTCAGTTTCCAGATCACTAAATCGGGATAATAATCATCTAATTCACAGAAACACTATGGGAACTGAGAGGATATATTTTGGTGCTCCGAACAGCATAATATATTAGTAGCTCGGTCTTGCCCGACTCTTTGCGACCCCATGGACTGCAGCCCATCAGGCTCCTCAGTCCATGGGATTTTCCAGGCAATGATACTGGAGTGGTTTGCCATTTCCTTCTCCAACATAGGAGAACAGCATAACAGGGAAGAAGAAATCTGACTCCAACTTGTTGCTACAAGTTAAGAATGTTGCCTACAGCCTGAATATGGAGAATAGCTCATCCTCAAGTCTCTGATCTTTAAAGGTATAATACTTTTCCATTTAAAATTTTACTTAGTTTTTAATTTTTGGTTGTGCTGAGTCTTCATTGCTGTGCACTGGCTTTCTCTAGTTTTGGAAAGCGGTGGCAGTTCTCTTGAGGTTCTGAGCTTCTCATTGCGTGACTTCTCTTGCTGCAGAGTGTGGGCTCTAGGGCATGAAGGCCTCAGTAGTTGCAGCCCGTGGGCTCAGTAGTTGTAGTACCTAGGCTTAGTTATCCTGTGGCATTGGCATTTTCCCAGACCAGGGATAGAACCCAGGTTTCCCCTGCATTGGCAGGCAGACTCCCAACCACTGGACCACCAGGGAACGCCTACATTTCTATTTATATAGAGATAAAGAATTGCTGAACAGAGAACATTTGTCTTGTTGAGGGTTTATAGAAACATCCTGACCTGATTTACATTGACAGCTGCAAGAACAAAGGATTCGACATCTCGAAGTCTGCAACAAACAACCAGACTTCATCTCCTTTTGGTGTAAGAGAAATCTGAATTCTAACTCAGGTAGGATGGTTCTTTGGGAGACTAGTCCACCATCTTCTCAGTCTGCTGACCTTTCAAATAAAGTGTCTCTTCCTTGCCCCAACAACTCATAAGTCTGTCATGCACCAAGCAGTCTGAGCCTGGACTTGATAACTACAGAAGGTATTACCTGTTTCCTCCTGGAGTTAGTTCTGGCCCTGTGACTAAACTCTGGTTGATGAATCACAAGTGGGAAGATGGAGGATGTGGGAGAAGATGCCCTTCTTCCCACCTGGAGCACATGCTCAGATGGATGAGCCAAGAGTTGAAGTGGGACCCCCACTGTCTGCACAACCACCAGGATTCTTTATCATGGGAGAGTGTTTGGAGCTTATTTAGGTCTTTCTGTCATCCTGATCAGTTCTATAAGTGATATTCAAGTAGGCAGTGCAAGACCAGGAAGGAAGAACCTGTGTACTGACAGAGAAGACTGAATGAGGAAAGCAAGATTTGTCTACTTGTGCAAGGGCTGGCCCCATGAAAACATCCGACTTTTACATCCTTATACCTTTATTTTGCACAGTGGCCAATTGCAAGATCTCCTTGTACTGGGAGGAGCTCTCCCTACCAGGATCGTGGAGCCTCTGGGCTGCTGGCCTCACACACCTGGCTATTGTCTCTGCACTGATGTTTTCAACTTAAGTCTGAACTTGGCAATAAGGAATTCATAATCTGAGCCATAGTCAGCTCCTGGTCTTGTTTTTGCTGACTGTATAGAGCTTCTCCATCTTGGGCTATAAAGAATATAATCAATCTGATCTTGGTGTTGACCATCTGGTGATATCCATGTGTAGAGTCTTCTCTTGTGTTGTTGGAAGAGGGTGTTTGCTATGACCAGTGCGTTCTCTTGGCAAAACTCTATTAGCCTTTGCTCTGCTTCATTCTGTACTCCAAGGCCAAATTTGCCTGTTACTCCAGGTGTTTCTTGACTTCCTACTTTTGCATTCCAGTCCCCTATAATGAAAAGGACATCTTTTTTGGGTGTTAATTCTAGAAGGTCTTGTAGGTCTTCACAAGACCTACAACTGTTCAACTTCAGCTTCTTCAGCATTACTGGTCGGGGCATAGACTTGGATTACTGTGATATTGAATGGTTTGCCTTGGAAACGAACAGAGATCATTCTGTTGTTTTTGAGATTACATCCAAATACTGCATTTCAGACTCTTGATGACTATGATGGCTACTCCATTTCTTCTAAGGGATTCTTACCTGGAGTAGTTGATATAATTGTCAACTGAGTTAAATTCACCCAAGCTGGATTTAGAAAAGGCAGAGGAACCACAGGTCAAATTGCCACGTCTGTTGGATCATTGAAAAACCAAGAGAGTTCCAGAAAAACATCTACTTCTGCTTTATTGACTATGCCAAAGTCTTTGATTGTGTGGATCACAACAAACTGTGGAAAATTCTTAAAGAGAGGAGAATACAAGACCACCTGACCTGACCTGCCTCTTGAGAAATCTGCCTGCAGGGCAAGAAGCAACAGTTAGAACTGGACATGGCACAACAGACTGGTTCCAAATCAGGAAAGCAGTATATCAAGGCTGTGTATTGTCACCCTGCTTATTTACCTTATATACAGAATACATCATGAGAAATGCCAGGCTAGATAAAGCACAAGCTGGAATCAAAATTGCCGGGAGGAATATCAATAACCTCAGATATGCAGGTGATACCACTCTTATGGCAGAAAGTGAAGAAGAACTAAAGAGCCTCTTGATGAAAGTGAAAGTGGAGAGTGAAAAAGTTGGCTTAAAGCTCAACATTCAGAAAACTAAGATAATGGCATCTGGTCCCATCACTTCAGCAAATAGATGGAGAAACAATGGAAACAGTCTCAGACTTTATTTTTGTGGGCTCCCAAATCACTCCAGATGGTGACTGCAGCCGTGAAATTAAAATATGCTTGCTCCTTGGAAGAAAAGCTATGACCAGCCTAGACCAACCCATATCAATAAGCAAAGACATTACTTTGCCAACAAAGGTCCATCTAGTCAAAGCTATGGTTTTTCCAATAGTCATGTATGGATGTGAGAGTTGGACTATAAAGAAAGCTGAGTGCTGAAGAATTGATGGTTTTGGACAGTGGTGTTGGAGAAGACTCTTGAGAGTCCCTTGGCCTGCAAGGAGATCCAACCAGTCCATCCTAAAGGAAATCAGTCCTGAATCTTCATTGGAAAGACTGATGCTGAAGCTGAAATTCCAATCCTTTGGCCACCTGATGCGAAGAACTGACTTATTGGAAAAGACCCTGGGAAAAGACCCATTGTATAAGATGCTGGGAAAGATTGAAGGCAGGAGGAGAAGGGGATGACAGGATAAGATGGCTGGATGGCATCACTGACTCGACGGACATGAATTTGAGTAAACTCTGGGAGTTGTGATGGACAGGGAGGCTGGTGTGCTGCAGTCCATGAAGTCACAAAGGGTCGAATACGACTGAGCAACTGAACTGAACTGGACTGGGGTTTTCATCTTCGGGTAACTTGCATAATCCCTGCATGAGCTGCTCATCACCAGAGCTGGGCCTTCGAGACAAAGGGAAGCAGGTTTGGGGGAACAATCATGCAGCATGGCTTCGGTCACATTGTTCCTCCTGAGAATGGTGTCTTGGGTTGCAAATGCTGACCTGAGAACCCCACTGTAGAGCTGGACCTTTGTGAGATGGAGATTGCTAAAATAATAGGTGTTTCACTGTGCGTCATGCTGACCTTCTCCTTAGGGTGTTGGGACTGTGTACACCACAGACATCTCTGCCAGAGCTCCTTGCAGACACATGACCTCCATGGCATGTTCTGAGTCAACTGGCTCTGAAGGGGGAGGTTTTATTCCAAACTTTCTCTCCCCTCTGAAAGCCACGCTTGGGGAGTGTGATAAAAGGTATTTCTTAGGACGGTGGGAATGGTTATGATTCTGGGATATCTTGGTCTGAGAAATCACATATTGCAATCAATCCCCAGAGTTCTCTTTCTTGGAATGTGTGAAATCAGCCTTGAAGATACACATTTTAAATGATGAAATCTGCACAGGACTGAGCTATTTGTACAATCAATTGCAAGAACCTGAAAGGCTATTATGCCAAAGAGTGTGGTCTATGCCCTAATTAGATGTATCATTGTACCTAAACAAGGACCACATCTTTCAGAACATGGTCAGGACAGGTATAGAAAGTCAGAAAATGCAAAGTCATAGAGACAGATGTTGGCAGTGCCCATCTGAGCACTATCAGAGAGCATCCTTAACTGGGTGAAGGCAAGTCTCAGCTGGGTGTATCCTTATTTTCTTATTTTGGATAAAGACTTACTGGGCTTCTAGAGACAGATGCTAAACAGTGAGCTCAAATAAGGCAGGGGTGATATGTACAACTTATCCATAGCAGGCAATGTTAGGGCAATAAATTTACTGACTCTATTAAACATTCAAATCATTCACAAACACACATAAGAAGATTATATACTATATCAATCATGCCTCTTTATTTTATTATTCTATAATCTTAGCTTTGCTCTCTTGGGACCTTAGTAACCCTGAATGGAGTGCTTCTCCATCCTCTCCCAGGGTTTAACCCATTTCTAAGGAAGATGATCAAGATGGTTTATAGTCAATTTTCAATACTGAAATCAGATTTATTATATTCTTTGCAGCCAAAGATGGGGAAGCTCTATACAGTCAACAAAAACAAGACTGGGAGCTGACTATGGCTCAGATCATGAACTGCTTATTGCCAAATTCAGACTTAAATTTAAGAAAGTAGGGAAAACCACTAGACCATTCAGGTATGACCTAAATCAAATCCCTTATGATTATACAGCGGAAGTGAGAAATAGATTCAAGGGATTAGATCTGATAGACAGAGTGCCTGAAGAACTATGGATGGAGGTTTGTGACATTGTACAGGAGGCAGGGATCAAGGCCATCCCCAAGAAAAAGAAATGCAAAAAAGCAAAATGGCTGTCTGAGTAGGCCTTACAAATAGCTGTGAAAAGAAGAGAAGTGAAAGCAAAGAAAAAAAGGAAAGATATACACATTTGAATGCAGAGTTCCAAAGAATAGCAAAGAGAGATAAGAAAGCCTTCCTCAGTAATCAGTGCAAAGAAATAGAGGAAAACAATAGAATGGGACAGACTAGAGATCTCTTTAAGAAAATTAGAGCTACCAAGGGAACATTTGATGAAAAGATGGGCTCAATAAAGGACAGAAATGGTATGCACTGAACAGAAGCAGAAGATATTAAGAAGAGGTGCAAGAATACACAGAACTGTACAAAAAAGATCTTCATGACCCAGATAATCACGATGGTGTGATCACTCACCTAGAGCAGACATCCTGGAATGCAAGTTAAGGGGGCCTTAGGAAGCGTCACTATGAACAAAGCTAGTGGAGGTGATGGCATTCCAGTTGAGCTATTTCAAATCCTGAAAGATGATGCTGTGAAAGTGCTGTACTCAATATGCCAGCAAATTTGGAAAACTCAGTGGTGGCCACAGGACTGGAAAAGGTCCATTTTCATTCCAGTCCCAAAGAAAGGCAATGCCAAAGAATGCTCAAACTACTGCACAATTACACTCATCTCACACAGTAGCAGAGTGATGCTCAAAATTCTCCAAACCAGGCTTCAACAGTACATGAACGATGAAATTCTAGATGTTCAAGCTAGATTTAGAAAAGATAGAGGAACCAGAGATCAAATTGCCAACATCTGTTGGATCATAAAAAAGCAAAAGAGTTCCAGAAAAACATCTATTTCTGCTTTATTGACTACGCCAAAGCCTTTGACTGTGTGGATCACAATAAACTGTGGAAAGTTCTTAAAGAAATGGGAATACAAGACCTGACCTGCCTCTTGGGATATCTGTATGCAAGTCAGGAAGCAACAGTTGGAACTGGACATGGAACAACAGACTGGTCCGAATCAGGAAAGAAGTACATCAAGGCTGTATATTGTCACCTTACTTATTTACCTTACATGCAGAATACATCATGAGAAATGCCAGGCTGGATGAAGCACAAGCTGCTGGGAAAAATATCAATAACCTCAAATATGCAGATGACACTACTCTTATGGCAGAAAGTGAAGAATACTAAAAAGCCTCTTGATGAAAGTGAAAGAGGAGAGTGAAAAAGCAGGCTTAAAACTCAACATTCAGAAAACTAAGATCATGGCATCTGGTCCCATCACTTCATGACAAATAGGTGGGGAAACAGTGGAAACAGTAACAGACATTATTTTTCTGGGCTCCAAAATCACTGTAGATGGTGACTGCAGCCATGAAATTAAAATATGCTTGCTCCTTGCAAGAAAAGCTATGAACAATCTAGACAGCATATCAATAAGCAGAGACATTACTTTGTCAACAAAGATCCATCTAGTCAAAGCTATGGTTTTTCCGGTAGTCATGTATGGATGTGAGAGTTGGAGTATAAAGAAAGCTGAGCACTGAAGAACTGATGCTTTAGAACTGTGGTATTGGAGAAGACTCTTGAGAGTCCCTTGGCCTGCAAGGAGATCCAACTAGTCCATCCTAAAGGAAATCAGTCCCAAATCTTCATTGGAAGGACTGATGCTGAAGCTGAAACTCCAATCCTTTGGCCACCTGATGTGAAGAACTGACTCATTTGAAAAGACCCTGATGCTGGGAAAGATTGAAGGTGGGAGAAGAAGGGGTTGACAGAGGATGAGATGGTTGGATGGCATCACTGACTCAATGGACATGAGTTTGAGTAAAATCTGGTAGTTGGTGATGGACAGGGAGGCCTGGTGTGCTGCAGTCCATGGGGTAGCAAAGCGTCAAACACCACTGAGAGACTGAAATGAACTGAACTGAACTGAGGGAAGATGAACAACTCACCTGGAAATGTACCTTTCAAATACAAATCAATGAATCTAGAGCCCACATCCCAACCACCTTCTCTATTAGGCTGTAACCGTAACCCTATCCATCTGCCCTAATCATCCCAGGGCCAGAGGGCCAGGCACAGACAACTAAGGCAGCCCCTCTGCCCCAGAACCTGCTGAGAATTAGCAAACTAGCCAGCTCTGAGGTTGCTGACCCTGCCTCACTTGTCCCTTCCCATGGAAATCACATCAAGCCTCTTGCTCACATTTCCCCTGTTCCCTTTGTCTTCTGACCAGCCCTGGTCTTTCTCTACATGGTGTGCTGTTTCTAGGGATCTGTGAGCTCTATACTTACAGTTTTGTAACTTCTTCCTTCGTTCCTTCATGAGACTCATTTTTCTGTGTGTGCTGTCATACCTGTTTGTATACATATACCTCCTGCTCTGGCCCTCTTCTCACCACATATCATTTTCATATTTCACTTCTCATATAACTTGCCCACAGGGAGAGAGAAGTGTTAGCAGTCGGGCCAATGTGAACATCTGGTCTACCTGACAGTTCCATTTCTCATTCTAAAATTAAAAACAGACATTCTGGCTGTGTACTTAATTTTCTAGTGAGTTTTGTGAGAAGGAGTCAACCTCCCCAGACCAAATGCTTCTCAGACCCTAAAGGAACAAGATGGAGGTCACAATGAGAATGGTGATTAATTCCCTAAACCCAAAGCTACTTTGAGAAGACAGATCTGCATGGTCATTTGCCCTCCTCACTAACATCCATGCTGCCTGGGTGTGGCCTTTCCTGTACACCCTATTCTGAGCCGGATGATGTATAAAAGCCAGCACCATTCTTGTTGGCCCCATCACATGTCCAGAAATACGTATGCTTACTAAGAGCCCTGCCTGTGGTCAGCTTCTTGGACCTGTAAATCGCTCTGGTTGTTGTTGTTTAATCTCTAAGTTACAGTGTCTGACTCACTGTAACCCCATGGACTGTAGCCTGCCAGTCTCCTCTGCCCATAGGATTTCCCAGGCAAGAATACTAGAGTGGGTTGCCATTTTCTTCTCCAGGGCATCTTCCTGACCCAGGGCCCACAACTCCTACTTGGCGGGTGGGTTCTTTACCGCTGAGTCACTTGGGAAGCCAAGTTGCTCTGGGTGAAACATCAAATGAAAGAAAGTCTGACCAGTGAGGAAAACCTTAGACTTGTGAAGTCATCTGAATGGTGGTTCCAGAAAGGAGCAGTGAGGACCAGAAAGCCCAGCCAGGACAGGAGTGGACCAGCCTTCCTGCCCATCCTTGTCTCAGCAGCAGGCCCTTTGTTTCCTGGACACTGGGTCAAGGTCAATCCCAGAGCCAGAGGCAAATGTGCCCTACCCAGCTGCCTGGAAACACCTCCCCCCTCTCCCGGGCTGTTTAGGAAGTGCATCTAAACTGAAGCCTCCAAACAGAAGCTGCTTTGTCTCTCTGATGCTGTCAGTGCAGAACAGTGTTGGAGCCACTGAGCAGCTTCATGGAGCATCAGAGGACAGGCAGCTTTCTGGGTAGTCAAGGGAGGGAGCCCTCTGCCCTGCACACCCTGGTCCTCAATTCAGTTCAGTCCCTCCGTCGTGTCTGACTCTCTGTGACCCTACAGACTGCAGCACGTCAGGCTTCCCTGTCCATCACCAACTCCTGGAGATTGCTCAAATCAAGTCAGTGATC
>SJYQ01011453.1:115802-126905 GCA_006410935.1 Redunca redunca | reverse complement strand
CCCTACCTCCTTCCGAGTCATCTCTAACTAGGATAACAACTGTCCATTTTCAGGTCAACCTGCACTCTACCATTCAGTCATCCTGTGTGTTTTTCTAGGTCCCAGGGCCTGAGCGAAATCCACTGTGTGAAAACTATTTCAGCTTAACCCAGGTTGGAGTTTTTGAAGTTGACTTGTATAACAATGCTGTTTTTGACTTCCTGGGCAGAGCATGGTAGCAATTTGTCAGGGACATGTAGAGTGGCACTTGCCTAGGGTGTTATTCCCAACACCAAGGTTTTGCTTCCTTTGCTTCTAAGAAAGTCAAGAGGTGAGCTGATTTGGAAAGGGAGGATGATGGATTTCTATCTTCAACATGTTAGTTTTTAGCTGATCAGCATCTAAGGAACATAACAGTAATTTGGAAGCTTTAGTTGAGTCACAGAGCCCTCTTGAATCTGATGGGAGCTATAAATCTGTTCCCAAGGAAAATGCACATACATCTCTACACAGAAAATTTTGCACACAAATTCAGGGAGTTCACAGAATCCTGAAGTGCATTCTTGGAACTCATGAATTTCAGGTTGAAAACTCTTACTCTGGTAGATGGTTCTTGATAAGGAAGTGACACTTGGCAGTTTAACCTTCTGAGCCACCAGGGATGCCCAATAATTTCTTTATAAACTGGCAACTTGCTCCTTGTGATATAGGATTCCTGCCCAAAGTTTTGGCAGCTAACTAGGTCAGTTAGTTTCTTGAAGTATGAGTTAAGAAACAATTATTTATTATTATGCTTAAATTATTGATTATTAATTGTGTATTGTAATGCTTCTCCTTAGACCCCTGCCAAAAGCATCATTTTGTCAGTTTGTTAAAAAATTGTATTTCCAGGCCCCACTTCTCAAGAGCATCTGATCAGAGAAGGCAAGAAATCTGGCTTAACATGCCCTCTTTATGAGTCTGATGTGTAGCCACATCTCAGAAACCCTGGTTTAGAATGGTGGTCACTACACTTTTTAGATCAAGCACTCTTCACCAGTAAAACTATTTTGAGGTTAGAGAGCCACTAGTTGTATATGTTTTTATTAATAAGTAACATACATGTATTATTTTGCCTACATATTCTATAAAACGTGAATATAACAGTTAAGAAAGATATAAGAATGAAGAAGTAATATTTCAAAATATTTACTTATTGAATAAAGTTCCCATTTAAAATGAGATTTGATAGGCCTCATTATGTGAGCAAATCTTGGTTTAATACTCTAGTTACACAGAGATTTTTTTTCAGGTCTGGTTCTAACTTTAGTTTTTTTCCCCCAGCACTTAGTTTTCATGGTTTTCATAAATGAAATAAAGAAATGTTACAAAACTTCCAAATAGAAAAAGTACATCATTGGCAGAACATACTTATTTTTTCAATGCCATCTGCTAATTAAGCAATTTTTGATGAAATGTGGCTACTAAGCAACTCCATAAAGTACCTGGTGGGATACTGTTTGATGTTACACATCACCGAAAATTATCTTCGTGTTCTGGATAGGGTTTCAACCACACAGCCTAAATTTTACTGAATGCCAGGGTCTCAATGTCATCCAGAGTCTCTGTAACGTCAATCTATCTTTTGTTGATGCCAGGAAAAGAACTCTTGCCTTTAGGTACAGATCTGGAAAGCTCCTGAAATGTATAGATTATTTTTTGTGGGTTTTTTCAATTTTATTGAAATATAGTTGATTTACAACGTTGTGTTAATTTCTGCTGTACAGCAAAGTGATTGTTATACATACACACACATTCTTTCTCATATTCTTTTCCCTTCTGGTTTATCACAGGATGTTGGACATAGTGCCTTGTGCTATAACAGTAGGACTTCGTTTATCCATCCGATATATACTAGTTGGCTGCTAATCCCAGACTCCCAATCCATCCCTCCCCAACCTTCCTCCCCCTTGGCAATCACAAGTTTGTTCTCTATGTCTGGGAGTCTGTTTCTGTTTCATCGCTGTGTTGATTTGTGCTGTATTTTAGATTCCACATGTTAGTGATGATATGAGGTATTTGTTCTCTTTCTGACTTAGTTTGCTTGTATGATGCATAGATGATTCCCTATCCCATTAACTGACCAGGGGCCCTTTAAAGCTTGGAGGGTTCTACCTGGTTAACAATTTTAGAGAGATTGACCGTGAGGCCTCAGACTCCCTCAAACATTCTACCATCCAGAACTCTCCTTCCTTGGTCTTTTAGGTCACCTTAACCCTCGTTACTGACTTCCGCTTTCCACATGGTCACTTTTGACCCCGATGGGCCTCCTTCAGTTCAGGTTGCTTGATCCCTTGCTGAGCTGATGACCCTGCCAGCTTTGGACAGCCAGTCCCTGCCCTTGTTGAATCTATGATATTTCACTCTTCTTGATGGCCAGGGTTCCTGAAAACCCATCATCATGGAGCAGTGGGAGGCCCATCTGTCCCTGCTGTTGGATGGGAGGGAGGCTGGACCACTGCCCAAGCCGAGCTTCTGTCTGCACTGGGGTTTTCAGATTGAACTTTCCTCTCTCTAACGGAAGCTTCCAGGAGCATGTGGTGACTCTTGAAGGGCTCGAGATCAATAAAAGAAGCAAGCGTTTCTTCCTCTAAGGAGCCAGCAAGATGGGTGAGTCATCTGTCACTGCTAATTAGAACAAGGGGTCTGAACGTCAGGGAACACATGGAGAGAAAAGGGTTGGGATGAACCAGACATTGGGGTTTACAAGAAAACACACAAAAAGCTACTTTCCAGAGTGCAGTCTATTCATGATGTGGTGTTAGGAGAACACAGAGAAAATTAGTTGGCAGCAGTAGTCTGTTTAGGAAGACTTGGAGGCCCATTGAAGAGAGATTCAGGCTGCCCATGGAGAGGTTCGAAAGAAGCAGCGCATAATCAAAGGCATAGAGCATAACCTCATCTTGGAAGAAGCGTGGTCACCAAGAATCAGGTGTAGAGTGTATTCATTAAAGCTTGCAGGATTTTACCCATGATCCCTTCTTGCCTCTTATGCTGCTATGGACCCTCCAAACCAGGAGCTGGAAGCATGTATTCCATTTGGCCAGCACAAGTTTTGAAATTCTCATTTTGAATACAAATGACTTTTACATTCTTTTTTACTCTAAGTGGCATCATTTGGAGCTGATGAAGCAATGATGTGGGTTCCCTCGAGGTTCTTGGAGCATCCTGGCCATCACCAGAGGCTACCCATCTCTGTGTCGTCATACACTCCTGAGCTTTTAAGATCATGTCTCCTTGATCTAGCATGTCTGAGAGGGAAAGAAACAAGAAATTGTTTAATTTTGCTTCCTGAAAACCACTGAACTATACCAAACTGTCTAAAAATAGATTCCTGAATTCTAACACACAGACTCATGAAATGGTAGGGAAAAACAATTTGCAAAAATACGGTTTATATATGTAACATAGGAGAGAGTAGTTTGTTGTTCACTCGTCGTGCCCAACTCTTTGAGACCCTGTGGACTGCAGCACGCCAGGTTCTTCTATCCTCCTCTATTTCCTGGAGTTTGCTCAAGTTCACGTCCGTTGAGTTGGTGATGCTTAGCATTTAACCATCTCATCCTCTGTTGTCCCCTTCTCCTTTTGCCTGCAATCTTTCTTTCCCAGCATCGGGGTCTTTTCAGTGAGTCGGCTCTTCGCATCAGGTGGCCAAAGTATTGGAGCTCCAGCTTCAGCGTCAGTCCTTCCAATGAACATTCAGGGTTGATTCCCTTTAGGATTGAAGTGATTGAAAGAATATTCCCTTTTCTTTGACTGCACTTGTGGCTTGGATTTAATAAAGCATAAAAGACCAAAAACAGGGTGAGAGCTCTAGAGTAGTACCTGTCAAAAATAGGTTACAATCACCAGAGAGAAATGGGAGGGTAGCTTAACAAAACCTTTTTTTCAGACTTGAAGTGAACCAATAAAGACTGTTAAGTAGTGATGTTCTATCAAAAATTTTACTCTATTGATCTAGTAAGAAATGTTCACTGAATAAATTCTTACAGGATTTATCATCTGTGTACCTTGAAATTCATTGCTATTCAAGTAGCATCTGAGCAGAGAACAGAAACTTGGTACATTTGTTTTCTGTTCAACAGGGTGAAAAAAAGAAACATTCTGTGTAAGTAAAATAGAACATGTAAGGAAAAAGACATGTCTCTTTATAAGACAGACTTTTCAGACATAATATGTTTCTGATTAATTTTTAAATGAAGCTGCTTATAAGAATATAAACATACAGTAATATTTTGTTACTTATAAAAGAATGCTTATTACAATAACAAAAGGATAGCTATCATTTTCAATTTAGCTACATATTAAATACTTCTCATTTAGATATTACATTCATAATATTCACAATTCATAAGCTACCAAAGGTTTATTATCAATAGACTTTCTCCAAATCCTGTTGCCCAGCAACTTATGTGGAGAAAGGAAAGATGAATAAAACAGATAAGAAGGGGTAAAATTCTAGTTAAATTTTAGCTCTTTATAACACATTTTGATGCAGTATTATGTGAAAGTCTTACAATTCAAAATGTACCTATGTTTTACGAGCTATCAGCGACCATCTTTATCTAAGAGCTAAGACAAAATCAGGGAGAGAATGATTTTCAATAAATGAGCTGAGTTCAGGTAAAGGCAACCTTTCTTCAAACTAATGGGAGCTTGTGTCTATATGTATATGCTACTGCTGCTGCTGCTAAGTCGCTTCAGTCATGTCCAGCTCTGTGCGACCCCACAGACAGCAGCCCACCAGGCTCCCCCGTCCCTGGGATTCTCCAGGCAAGAACACTGGAGTGGGTTGCCATTTCCTTCTCCAATGCATGAAAGTGAAAAATGAAAGTGAAGTCTCTCAGTCGTGCCTGACTCTTAGCAACCCCATGGACTGCAGCCCACCAGGCTCCTCCATCCATAGGATTTTCCAGGCAAGAGTACTAGAGTGGGATGCCATTGCCTTCCCCGCTATATGCACATAGGGCCTTTTTGTTTGTCCATTCAGTATAAACTAGTTTGCATCTGCTAATTGATCACTCCCCTACCCCCTTTCCACTTTGGTAACCATAAATTTTTATGCCTGTGAGTCTATTTCTATCTTGTAAATAAGTTCATTTTTATCAGTTTATATTCCACAATATGTTTACTCTCTTAATTCAACTTTCTTGAATGAATTTCCTAGTTTGAATGTTTTCCTCTAGGTTTATTTGTTACATATATTTTCTTATTCAAGTTCATTAAACTGTATGAGGTCAATATGTTTCTTTTCTATTAGAGAAATCTGTATAATTGGAAAAGGGGGCTAGTAACACTTTACATACGACTGTAAGTATTATCAGTGGTGCACAGCAAAGAATAGGGGAGAGATGCTTGTGGTAGATGAGAAGTCCTCCAAGCCATTTCTTGATACCATTCCAAGACCCAAGGAATTGCAAGTGAAAAAATGAGATAACATACACAACAGTGACATTTAGACCACAGGAACTGGTTATGAAACCTACTGGCAGGTACTGGAATAAAGTGTTAGAAAATTGCTCAAAGAGAACTGTTTGGTGTTAGTAACCCTTCATCTGGAGTCTGATGATGACATTTGGATTGTTTGCCAGAAAACTAGGAGGCTGTTGATGCCTTTCCCCTGTATGTTAAAGAGGCCAAATCAATGGAAATGCAAAATTAGCACAAGGGTGGAGGTGGGACGGGATCCCTATTTTTTTTTTATTAGCATTTTTTGCTAATTGTTGGCAAGTTTTGTTGATGTTTTGAGAGATTAATTTCATTTGGTTTTTGATACTAATCTCTTCGGGTACTAAAATATAAACCTCAAAGAAAAGAAAGCCATCTTCGAATCTGTACCCCCAAAGAAGAGAGTTTAGGGAGCCTCAGCGTGTCCTTTTCTCTGCCCCTTGCTGCTTCTCTTCCCATCAGCACCATGCCAAGAATGCCAGTAGAGTATTTAGCCTTTACTCTGGGCTAAACAGCCTGGATGGGGGACTTTCCATCTAGCTTCTGATTAGGATTTTCCAGGACTAACAAGAGCAAGCTGGTATACTGATTCCCAGATGGGAATTTGGCAATGTTTATAATGACCTGGAATTGGAGAAACTGCTCCGTCTGCTAGGCCCTCGGAGGACAGTTATGGAGGGCTAGAAATGCAAGGCTCTCCACTTAAGCACACCCACCTGCTCTCAACTTCTATTTGCCTTCACTTAACTTTCCCTACGGAGAAGGCAATGGCACCCTACTCTAGTTCTCTTGCCTGGAAAATCCCATGGACCGCGGAGCCTGGTAGGCTGCAGTCCATGGGGTCGCTAAGAGTTGGACACAACTGAGCGGCTTCACTTTCACTTTTCACTTTCATGCACTGGAGAAGGAAATGGCAACCCATTCCAGTGTTCTTGCCTGGAGAATCCCAGGGACAGGGGAGCCTGGTGGGCTTCTGTCTATGGGGTCACACAGAGTTGGCCACGGCTGAAGCAACTTAGCAGCAGCAGCAGCAATTTTCCCTAAGCCCTATCTCTGGGGTTTCCCAGGTGGCTTGGTGGTAAAGAATCTGCCTGACAGTGCAGGAGATGCAGGTTCGATCCCTGAGTCAGGAAGATCCCTGGAGGAGGAAATAGCAACCCCCCTCCAGTATTCTTGCCTGGGGAATCCTACTGATAGGGAAGCCTGGCAGGCTACAGTCCATGATGTCACAAAAGAGTTGGAGACGATTGGATAACTAAACCAACCACAAGCCCTATCTGTACCCACTGTGAGCAATCAAGATGATGGCTGAGGGTGGTTTTCAGAGCAAGAAGGCAGGTTTCTGTTGATGGAGGATGGATTACCAATATGCTAGGAGGAAGTTCCAGCACAGATAAGGTCTGTTGGAAGGATGTCTTGGTACAGATTGCTCAATACTTCCAAAGGGCAGGAATCATCTGGCTCCATGGTTCAGATTACCTTGTATGTTGTATAGCTGGTCGTTCTATATATAGGCGAGATATACCTCTGCCCAGAGATCCATACCTTACTATTACAATTACATTTCTGTTGGTCCACAAGCCCCTAGTCTTACAAGGGACTTTTTTTTTTCTTTTTAGCTGCTACCTTCCTAAAATCAGTCTGTGCCAAGCACTGGAAGAAACCCGATTTTGTTCTATGAGGTTGCCATCTTATATAATTCATATATAAATTACATATTTCTATAGCTGGTCTTACAAGGTGTAGAGGAGGTGAGGGAGAGAACCCAGTGTGTATTTAGGGGAACATGGTGATGTGTGAGCTCAGTTGCTCTTTGCGACCCCGTGGACTTGAGCCCACCAGACTCCTCTGTCCATGGGATTTTCCAGCAAAGAATCCTGGAGTAGGTTGCCATTTCCTCCTCCAGGCGATCTTCCCAAGCCAGGGACTGAACTCTTGTCTCCTGTGTCTCCTGCATTGACAGGCCGATTCTTTACCACTGAGCCACCTGGGAAGCCAGATGGTGATACAGATGATGAGGTGGCGCTAGAGGTAAAGAACCGGCCTGCCAGTGCAGCAGACTTGAGAGACAGGAGTTCCATCCCTGGGTCGGGAAGATCCCCTGGAGAAGGAAATGGCAATCCGCTCCAGAATTCTTATCTGGGAAATCCCATGGACAGAGGAGCCTGGCAGACTACAGTCCTTGGGATCACAAAGAATTAGACAGCACACACACACACACACACACACACACACACACATATTCTGGGAGGTCAGGAAGCTTGGGTGCTGAAGACACTGTTTTCAAACTTAATGTGCATGCAGANGGCTGCGCACCTGGAGCTGCCCTCCTGATCAGTGACTTGCCCCACCCGGAACGCCTGTGAGCTCTCTGTAGCTCTTGACTGGCGGTGTTGTTAAAAAATACTAGGCCCCAGCCCATCAGGGACCGTTTCCTTGAGTTTACTGGGGAATTTTGAGCAGTCACATTATTTTCGAAAACAGGGAGTCTCGGAAATCTGACAACTTTCGCAAACTACTTGCCTTCTTCAATAGCTAACAGAATCAGTGGGGTTACCCTTCATGGTCAGTGTGGCCATGGTTACTCTTTGATGAACATTTACCTAAAGGGCTCTGAGATCTGTCTTATGCTGTGTCGTTAGGTTTGACATTTCTTGAGTCTTTAGGATTTATGCGTGTGATTCAGGAAGCAGAGACGGGGATTTTTGTCATTTTTACCTCTCTGTCCCCCTCCTCCTGGGATATAGGTAAGGAACAGAGAGGACACTTTGTGTGCAGGCCCTCAGATGATTAATTGGAATTGAATTAGTTCCTATATACCACTGTGTTGCACAATATACGGATGAATACAGGATGCATTTCCTGATCTTTCCGTTGGGCAGTCTAGTTGGTGGTGGTGAAATGAAACATTAAAATGACAACTTAAGATTGTGTTGCATATCCAAAACGAGTGACTTATAGAGTTTATAAATATGCAAGTGTTGGGGGGCTGAGGGTAGGGAGGCTGATAGTTTGAAAAAGCTGTAGACATTTATTTTCCAAAAAATATTTATTGAGCATCTGTTTAGTGCCAGGCATGGTGCTCCAGCTCATAGTGCTCTTTATAGGAAAGAGTGAATCAGAAAGCCTCATTCTTGATGGAGCTTATTCTTCAGAGAGGATTGGGGAGGGAAGACAGTGTGCAGATAAAGAATAAAAATTGCTAATTGAGAAAGGTGTAATGAAAGTAACAGGCTGGGGTGGAATTTGATAGGGGAAGGGGCAGTCTGCTTTGATAAGGTGGTCTTAGAGGACCTGTCTGGTAAGATGACTCTTGTGATAAAGAAGAGGGTTCTAGGCAAAGGGAACCATACATGTGAAGATTCCAAAAAGTGGAAAAGAGCTTGAAGTATTCTAGAAACTCAGAGAAAGGCGTCATGGTTAGGGGTTACTCTGATGCTCTCCACTCTCCTCCTCCCAATCCCTGGGTTTTTATACCCAGTCAGTCGACCTTTCTAATAGGCAGTTTTGTTGTTGTTTAGTCATTCAGTCGTGTCTGACTCTTTGCAACCCCGTGAACTGTAGCCGGCCAGGCTTCTCTGTCCATGGGATTTCCCAGGCAAGATCTTGGAGTGGCTTGCCATTTTCCTTCTCCAGGGAATCTTCCCAGCCTAGGGGTTGAACCCCAGTCTCCTGCAATGCAGGCAGATTCTTTACTGCTGAGCCACTGGGGAAGCCCCTAGTAAGCAGAACCCAGTTTAAAAGAGAGAGGAAGGACTTTAAGACTTCTCTTTGAACTCCTGATGAATTTTCTTTTGTCAGTGCTGTGTGTAGCCTTGATTGATTCAGGAACCTGTTGGTTATATCTTCTTGAACCAATCTCGATTACTCAGAGTGAAGAGAAGCACTTGAAGTTCTCAGGATGTTCTCTCTTACAACCCAGGTTACAAACCATGGACTTAAGCAGCTGGGTAGGATCTTCATTTGTCTTGTGATATTAGAGTCTCACCTCTCCTCCTTCACCTACCAGATCTTTGGCTTTAGGTCAAACTTGTGATCCTTGGTTGTTCGGTAAATGCCACTCCCTCCCCCTCCCACCCCTGAACATGGTCAGTTGCCTCCCCAAAGTCCTGTCTCTCTGGAGTTGTTAATGACCGTGCTCATTCCAGTAATGGGGTTCAGTTGAGGGGCCACGTGGAATACACGTCATCTAATAGACATTGTGGTCGATGTGTGTGATAAGCATTGTGCTGGACACTGGATCCACTCTGCACACTTTTTTATGGTCTGAGGTTTGTGACCCAGGAGTGGTCTCAGTTGAGAATTACTCTTTTTGAATATAATGCTTGAGTTAAGCCAGAGCTCTGGAGTCCTGGATTTGAATCTCTTCATCAGGATTTACGAATTCTGTGATCTTGGGCAAGATACTTAACTGTTCCCAGTGTTGGTTTCTCCATTGGGAACTGGGCTTCCCTGATGGCTCCCACGGTAAAGCCCGCAATGCGGGAGACCCGGCTTCGTTTCCTGGGTCGGGAAAGTCCCCTGGAGAAGGAAATGGCAATCCACTCCAGCACTCTTGCCTGGAAAATCCCATGGACGGAGGAGCCCGGCAGGCTACAGTCCATGGGGTCGCAAAGAATCGGACACGACTGAGCGACTTCACTTCACTTCACTTTCTTACAGGAACTTCTAGAATGTAGATACAGCATGGGCCTGACATACAGTTAAGTATGTGATCAAAACATATTAGGGATTATCATTTTTAACAATGCTCTTACTTATTATGGTCTAATTAATTGTCTCTTTCATTATTAGCAGATGAGTTCCTAACCCCTCATCATGGAGTTTCTTTAGCTTCATTATCATTGAGTTCTACCCTTTTCTGTGAACTGTTTATTTTCAGTTTTCATTATTGAGCATTTCTGTTCAGAATGTTCTTGATGAGTATTCTTCCTGAGTTCAGGTAACTGCTCTGCCATGTACAAGCTCTGTGACCTTGGCAAAATTACTGATCTTTTCTGAACTCATCTGTTTCTCATTTGTTAAAGTAGGGATAATACTTACACATTGTGAGCATCACATTATTAGATTAATGGTTATGAAAGTGCTTTGAAAATTATAAAATCTCTACATGTGTATAAAGGGCCTTCCCACGTGGCGCTAGTGGTAAAGAACCCATCTGCCAGTGCAGGGGGCTGAGAGACAAAGGTTCTATCCCTGGGTCGGGAAGATCCCCTGGAAAAGGGCATGACAACCCACTGCAGTATTTTTGCCTGGAGAATCCCACGGACAGAGGAGACTGGCGGCCCATAGGATCTCAAAGAGTTGGACGTGACTGAAGTGACTTAGCATTCGCCCACACATACGTATATAAGGACTGCTATTAAACATGGTTTGTTAAATACTTTAGTTAGTTGTCCCTTACAAATTAATAGATTTTAAAAAACGAGAAATTTATTATGGAAAACTTAAAGCAGGGAAAAATAAAACATTTACTTGGGTAGCTGAGAAATGTCAGTTTTTAAAAAATGGTTAGAATCTGTGTGTGTGAAAAACAGAGACATCTGTAAAGTACTTGTTATAGGAAATGGTTATAAATTATATGTTATAGGTGCCTCTGATTCTGTTAATGTGCTTATCTAGGCAATTTTTCTTTTT
>SJYQ01011453.1:0-115229 GCA_006410935.1 Redunca redunca | reverse complement strand
CCCCCCCCCACCCCGCCCCCACGCATTGTATCCTCACCCAGATGAAGACAGCGGGGGATGGTTGCTGTGCCCCACGAGGGCCATTCGACAAGCAGCTTTACCTGTGGGCATGCTGTTTTAAATTCTGAGATCTCTTGATGTTATTGTTAATCGTATGTATAAATGAGGAAACTGGGGCGCAAGTGAGATGACTTGTTTGAGTTTCACAGTTGGAACTAGAACCTGGTGACGTTCTTCATTTTGTTTTCTACTTTCTTAAATACCGTTATGCCTTTGGTTTTACTGTACACTTACACACATCCTAAACAGCCTTTTAAAGTGTTGCAGACAAGTTCACTTTATCTGGTAAGTATAGTAAATTGTAGGTTTCCAGTTACGGCCAGTTAAGGGCTCTCAGGATTGGGGCTAGAGGGTGAGAATGAGGGGAACATGCAGGAGAAGCCTGGTGAGAAAACGGAGAGGAAACCCCCCCCCACCACCACCTTTATTTCTTTTGTGGGCTTACTAGCACCCTGCCCTGTGTATCTCTATGTTTTATTCTTGGATGTCTGAGATTTGGTGAAAGAAACTTGGTTGGGGCCAGATAAAATGAAAAGGACTCAAATTTGAAGCAGGAGATCAAGTAAAATTAAGGCCCCGGGTACAGATACTAAGTTAAAGAGTGCAGCACCTAAGATTTGAAAATTTAACCTGTTACTAGCAGTGGATTCATTGCTACTCTCGGAGATGCAGGGCTCAGAGTATGTGCATGGAAAGACAGAATTTAGACGTAATTTGTGAGACAAGTGAGACCTCAAAAATTGAATATATGTGAGTGAATATTAATAGGATAATTGCAACAATTGCAAATTTGCTTAAGCTGAGGATATTGGAAGTTTTCCTCCTCATTTCTTTCTCACCATCTTTCTCTTACAAAGTTGGTGGTGGCTCCCTTGGCCCCGCCTTGCCCGTTGAACATCATAAACTTTCCCTCATCTGTACTCTACTGTAAGCACCAGTTCTCTGCCCTTGGTGGGTTCTTCTCCATGTTTTTATAATCTCTCTCTATATAGATTCTCTCTCTATATGTGTGTGTGTGTATATGTATACATGTATGTTATGTATGTATAGTCTTAGAGGTCTAGAAAGATGTAGCTAATAACTTTTTATCTGAGTTCATCGGTAAGATGACATGGAATTTCAAGGAAAAGGCACCTGTTGCAGTTTCTTTAGCCCGTGCTTGCCCCTGAACCCCAGATCAGTTCGCAGATCTTTTCTGAATGAAGAATGATGCAGAGAGGGAAGTGGGTATGAGTCCTTAGAGTCTGTTCACTTGGTCACTTCAGCCATAACTAGGTTAGTCTGTAGTTTTACTTCAAGAAGTCTACCCTCTCTGTTTTTAGTTACATGCATGGATTCTGTACTGATTACAGAACTTCCAAGTTTTGAGAACTTTTGAGCATTTAAAAGGCTTAACTTCCAATGTGTTTGGGGAGTAATTGGTGACATTTCTAACATTCCCAGTTACATATGCCTTAAATTTTTTCCTATTCATTATACTTTTACCCTGTGACTTATTTTTAATACAACCATACAGATCCTTCTCATTCTTCTTCACATACCTTTCAGATTTATTTTTCCTGCTCCTTTGCCCATTCCTGTTGCTGTTCAGTTCACCTCTTCTCTCCCCTTTTATTTTTGCTACCTAGTAGCAGCTACTGACTGTATTTAGAGCTAACAAGAGAATAGTAACTATTGGATTGTTCAGTGTTTTACCAGCTTCCTCTCCAGTCTGCAGGTGAACTTCCCCTTCCCTCTTCCACTGGTGAGGGTGGGAGATGGGCCTCTGAGCTCCTCCCTGTTCCTTTTCCGAGGTTGCTTCCAGAACGGTTGCTTCCAGAACGCCTGCTGCCAGCTCCCATTCCTCCTGCCTTGTGCCTGGTGGGATGCTGGCTGGCTTTTAGTTGCTTAGGTTCATAAGACCCACAGAATCCTTCCCGCCCCATCCCCCTTCTTGAAGAGTGTTTCTAGACTCTTTAGGTGTGGGCTTCAGTAGTTATGGCATGCGGCCCTAAAGTACACGGGGCTCAGTAATTTTGGTGCATGGGCTTAGCTGCTCTAGAGCGTGTAGGGTCTTCCTAGACCAGGGATCAAACCCAAGTCTCCTGCATTGGCAGGCCATCTCCTATCTCAGGGAAGCCCTATAACTTAAAATCCTAAGAATTTTGATAGCTGGATGGGAGAGAGAATCCTTTTTTGTCCTGGTTCTTTTTCCTACAAATTTTTATTGAATTTGTATAAGTACATTTGAGCAAAATGTAAATTCTAAATTTGATTTCTCCATTTTGTTCCCCAAAGCAATAAAAAACAGAGGTATAGGTAGACCACTAAGAAAACTGGAAATTCACTCAATAGACTGTGAGGGCAAATGAATGCATATTCATTTGTATTTTGGAAGGCTTTTGTTTTGAACAACTTATTTGACTGGGTGCATTTTACAGAATTACATCTATATAAATGTATGTGGAAGGTATAACCAGACCTAACTGAATTTGGAAATATGTTCATGTATCTGAGGAGAATTCACAGGTTTTCTTCCTATAGCTCCTATAGTCCTAGGGACATGGTCTTTTTTCAGGCCTACTTTAGAGAATTTCAGCACCTCTTTAGTAGTTCACTGTCTTATCATTTGAAGTTAGCTCATTGGCAGATTGTTGCTATGCGTGTTTGGCTTTTACAATTTATCAACTACCAAAGCTTTCGAATCAGGGCTAGTAATCAAATAGTTTCAAGTTTGTAATTTGAGTTAATAAAATGTGATATGTTCTGAACTTGTAGATTGAAAAAATCGACAAAACTGTCTTAAAAGTTACTATTAACTTCTAAGGGCTAATGGCTATTCTTTTTATTGAATAGATGTGAAAAGTAAGGGTAAAGACAATGTAACTCTTATAATTTGAGCTTGATTCCAGTTCCATATAATTATAAAAGTACATCTACATCAGAAAGAGCTGAGTTTTTAAAGAAAGCCCATGTGTTATAGTTATCTCTGTGATGGTGGAGGTTATGTGCTTTGCTTAAATATAATATAAAAATGCAATGTCATGTTCTAATTTTGGTTTGTTTGATTTACAGTAAATGAACTGGAACTTATCTCTTTTACTTTAGGCTTTCAGATAAACTTCTGTGAAAAGGCACAAAGTAAGCTACACGTTTTATGATATTATGCTACTTACTTCATATCCATCTTGGTATTGGGAATGTGTCCACTATTGTTTCAACTAACCAACCATAGCAGTTTTACTTTGAAAGAGCTTCCATTTTTCATTAGTTTCCCAAATTAAAAAAAAAAAATCTGTGTTATATTCTTGATTGTAAATTGTTCTTGCTTTCACTTGGATTGACCTAGGAGAAACATATGTAGGTATTCAAATGTATATAAGTATAGAAAGAGATACATAGATATAGACATAGACAGATATACTAGATTTAGAAAGATATACGTTCATAGTATATAGTTGTATAGAAAGATGTATATAGATATTTGGACTTAGCCAATTTAAATCACAAGTTGAAGAAAGTTCACTTTTAACGATTGGACTGCAAAAAAGTATATAGTATAACTGTACTCTGAGACTTCATGCTTTAAAGTTGACTTATTTTAAAGCATGCATTTAATGAATTTTAAATTTCTTTCTTTAAAAACAAAGCTTTTTTTTCTTTTTCCTTTCCACTCCCCTCAAAATAGACCAGGGTTGTATATTAGAGCACCAGTCTTCATAGACTACAGAATAGGTTTTCTATAGGAAAGCAAAATTTCTAAAGCTAAAACAAATTTTAAACTTAAATGTCATTTGTATAAAATGCAATATAAAAAAGTCCCAATTCAAGAAGACTGTTCTTTAGTTACCACAAATATATCCCAAAATAAAATGTGCTCATCTTCTGCTTGTTGTTTCATAGAGTGGAGAAGAATAACAGTCTTGCTTTTTTTTACTTTCTGGCTATGCCATTTGCCAGGATATCAGTTCCCTAATTCAGTCAGTTCCCGGATTGAACCCAGGACCTGGCAGTGAAAGTGTGGAGTCCTTAACCACTGGGCAACCAGGAAACTCCATGACCACTTTTTTATATACACTATTCTCTTTCCTCCAGCTTTATGAGATGTAATTGACACACGTCACTGTGTGAGTTTAAGGTACATGCATGATGGTCTGATGCACTTAAATATTGTGAAATGATTACCACAGTATGGTTAGTTAACACCTCCATCACCTCACGTAACTAAGAGTGAGAACCTTTAAGATTTACTCTCTTAACAGCTTTCAAGTATATAATACTCTGTTTTAGCTATAGTCACCATGCTGTACATTTTAGATCCTCTGATATGTATCATTTTTAAGTTAGTTCAAACGAAACAGTTTAACCTGGAGAAAACATTTCTGCTGTTTTAAAACTTTCTGATGGCAGTGAGTGAGTGAAAGTCACTCAGTCATGTCCAAATCTTTGTGACCCTGTGGACCATACAGTCCATGGAATTCTCCAGGCCAGAATACTGGAGTGGGTAGCCTTTCCCTTCTCCAAGGGATCTTCCCAACCCAGGGATTGAACCCAGGTCTCCCGCATTGCCGGCATATTCTTTACTAGCTGAGTCACAAGAGAAGCCCAAGAATACTGGAGTGGGTAGCCTAACCCTTCTCCAGTGGATCTTCCCAAACCAGGAATTGAACTGGGTTCTCCTGCATTGCACGTGGATTCTTTACCAACTGAGCCATCAGGGAAGTCGATGGAAGCAACATGCTTAATTTCCATTGGATGAACACTATGACTTCCTTGGAAAAGTAGTTAACAAAAATTTATTTCTTGAATGGTTTCCCCATGATATAAATCTATAGTGAGTAATAGAGTATGCTAGACCCTAGGATAAAAATTTTTTAATTGGGCCATATTGTCATCCTTGTCTTACCTTAAACTAAAAATGGTACATGATTTCCTACTTATACGGAACCTACACATACGATACATACCTCCATGTAATGAAGTTACAGCTTCTAATTTATGCTATGTTTTAAATGTATATGACACATTTACTGCGACAGTTTTTAGCTTTCATTTATATTTTAACATGAAACATTGTTCTGATATTTAATGTAATTAAAAAATTTTTATGTATGTATGGACATAAAATCTAATTTAAGAAAAATGTTGCCATTTAAATTTAGAATTGCATTTACACTGTTGCTTTTTTCTCTTAGTCCTTTTGTAGACTATAGAGAATAGGCCACAATATGAGAAATGTGGATTGTATTGTTTAAATTGTGTATACAGTGACTATAAAGCTCTTTAGGTAGGATGCCTTCAGACTGTCTAGATGGTGCAGTGCTCTCTCTTTCTATTTGCTATGGAAATACCAGGTTTGAGGTGGTGCACGCTTTACTGTAGCGACAGAACCCACTTGGGAAGCGTGTCTGCCCACCTTTGATTGCTTTCACCACTTCTTCACGCTGACTGCGCGCTCCCTTTTTCTCTCTGCGTCTCTGTCTGGGAGGCCTCCTTTCAGGTTTCTGGCTTTGAAATTCCCCAGTGACTCGGTGGTAAGCAGTCCACCTCGCAGTGCAGGAGCCGTAGGAGACTCAGGCTCCATCCCTGGGTCAGGAAGAGCCCCTGGAGAAGGAAGCGACAACCCACTCCAGTATTCTGCCTGAGAAATCCCACGGACAGAGGAGCATGGAGGGCTATGGTCCATGGGGCCACAAAGAGTCAGACACGGCTGAAGTGACATTAGCACGCACGCAAGCGTGGTTTTGTGCATTTGTTCACAGAGCACATGTTGGACACTGAGGCTCCGTCCAGTGATGGAGATTAATGGGGCAGCAGTGAATAGAACAGGTCCCTGCCCCTGGTGGGCTCTTCTTAGTGCAGTGGGGCTTCTGTGTCCTGGGCACCTTTGCTTCCACTGTTCTGTCAGGAGAGAGAAGCAGCATGAGGGCTTCTGTGTCGTCCCCTGGTAGCTGCCTTCCTGGTGGGAGACCACGGCTCAGAGGTCCTACGGTGGCCTGTCCTGTCGTGGCGTCAGGCAGAGCCATCTCTGTGGGCTCGGACCTCAGAGGATGTCTCGAGGAAAGGGAGGGTGGGAGCAGGGATGGTGGCGTGGAGGCCAGCTCTAAGTTGACGGCTCTTGTTTTTGTACAGTTGTTACCTGTGTTTTAGGGTAAGTTTTCAGCTGTTGACGTCTATTAACACTTTTACCCAAGACTGGTCCTGTGATCTGTGTAACTTAAAATTTATAAGTGCAGTTTGGTAATGCTTGCAGAAAATCAGTCTTCCAGTTTGCTCTGGAACATAGCCATTAACTGTATGTTAAAAGTAGCCACTCATTTCTTCGCAAATGAAGGGCTTGAAATCACCAAAGCAGCATTTTCTTACTTATTAGGGTATACTCTAGTGCCAGAATCTCCAGTTTCATTCTGAAGGTGTTTCAAATGATCAGAAAAGCTATAATTTAATTCATTAAAAATAATTATATAGCAGACAGTAGTCGAAGGAGGGAATGGAGTGCAGAGAACACAAGTACATTTTGTTAAGAGTCCACTAAGTGTGAATGCTGCTTCAATGTTCAATTCTCCATCACAAATCAGAAAGACTTATTGTAAGATGGTTCTGATGACTAATGGAAGCTCTGAAGGATTAATTTTTCCCCATTGTTTGACTTACACAGTTTTTTTTTTTTTATTGCTATATCACTGTTCCAATAGTTTATTACAATTGCCTGTTAAAAGTTAGTGGAGTTTGATTGGTGATGTGTGTGTAGGTTTATAACACACACACACACACACACACACACACACGTGTGAGATTGCATATTTAATTTTGGAGCCAGATTTTTATAGAAATTCAATAAAAATCCACATTATACCTCATGATCTTTGATCAATTATAGTTTCTGCCCTTATTTGGTTTTTAAAGTATATATAAGAATATATATTATTTATCTTAAGATAAATAAAATTATTTGAGACAACAGTGTTAATATTTCTTTAACGCTGTTGGATTATTGAATTTTTCTAAAGTCTGAATGTAAGACTACATCAGGGGAAAATACTTCTTTCCGATGTAGAGCTCCTACATTTAGAAGGTTGATTAGTTCATCATTTATCATTTGGAGATAATGATTTTGTACTTGTAAATGTGTTTATGTGATTTATGAGCAAGTTTGATACCTCATTGGCTGTAATGAGCTAACTTGTAAACATAGTTCTTTGAAATATGATTTGCCTTGCTTTATAAAACCAGTTTTTCTTTGGAGGTGGGGGAGCAGGAGATTTGCCCAAAACAGAGTTTTTGAGATATGGTTTTGTGAGTGTTAAATTTACCTCCATGTGTTCGCATTTTGATTTTTTTATTTCTATGAGAATTTTAAGATCTGAGGGCATAGGGATTTTCCTCATAAAACACCTAATAGAATCCTGTGCCAATCAAAGTGAGAGCAGTTGGGAATCTGGAAAATAATTTCACACAAGAGCATTTTAGCTCTTTTTCCCCACCATGTGCTGCAGTGTATTTTCAGCCCATGTCTGGAGAATTCTTGACAGCTGAAGACAACTTCTGGGTGTTGAACTTCTGTATCTTTGCCTTTTGTACTTTGCGTAGCTCTGAAAAGATTTAGTGGCTTTAAAAAATTGTTTTCCTTGAGAATGTTTGCATAGCAACAAGATGTTTATTTAGAAAATTTCATGTTCCAGAGCTGACTGTTATCCTTGAAGTCAGTAGTAGAAATTAGATTACAGGTATTGATTGCTTTGGATAACACTGCACAGCTCAGTATTTTGGGGGGAAATGGCGATATCCTAATGAGAGATTTTCCTTTCATTGTGAAACTATTCTTTTGAATAAGTACCCTGGATTGTTTTTAAATTGGTAATAATAAGAATTAGCCAATGAAGAGGAGAAAGGATGTTTTGTGAGTCTTCTCAGAAGTTTGAGGAAGTCGTTTGTAAGTTTACTGACTTGGTTAAGTTCTGTGAAAGATGATGTTTCCCTCTGGAGAGTATTTGACTTTGTTGGAGGCGGGGTGTAGAAAACAGGTGAGCAAGCAGTGCAGAGAGGATCAAGCTCTCCTGCATGTAGAACTAAGAGCTTAGAACACTTGATTAAACTTCTAATTTCCTACATTATGTAGCAAAAATCTACACCCAATGACTAAAATTTTGTTGCTTGAAATTTATTAAACTCAGCCATCCTAAGAAACAGAATGAGTACATTTGCTTCGATTGTAGGTTAACATGGGTTATTTAAATTTACATATATGCTGAAGTTAGTTGAAAAATGAGACTTTTGTAGGATTTGCCACAAGTCCTTAGGACTAAACATCTATTCTATTCATCACTATCTTTGTGGACCCTGATAAACTGTCAATGGAAAGCCCTTCTGCTTAGAAACTATTTTTATACTTACTGAATCCCATGAATTGTAGTCTTGGCAGAGTCAACTTCACATGTTCCCTTTAAACCAATTACCATTCCAAGGGGACTGTTACTTAATTATCTCTGGTCTTGGGAATAATAGGAACATTAATTCTTCCTGAAAATGGTTTTGTTGCTAGAAGAAGAAAAGTTTCAAATGCCTATTGCACCTTAAAAATCATTTGGAGAAATGTGTGTTTTTGAATAAGAAAAAAATGGGCGGTTCTCCCACACTGCAGGAAGGCTCTGCAGGAAGGCTCCCTTCATCTTCTAGTCCAGCTTTACTCTGAGCAATGAGAGGATATTTGACAAGACTTTTATGAGAAGTTTCCAGAAAGTATTCCCAACTGATTCTCCAGTTAATCAAAGTGACTTTCAATTTAGCTTATAAATTTAGGGTGATGGTTTTTAAACCAGGTTCAGTAAATATTGAATTCTTACTGCTTGACTTTGAGTGCTTTGAAAATCCAGACACAAGTGTCTAGATGAAACGATGTTCCAGAGGAAATTTGCAGGGGCCATGTTGGTGTTCATTTTTCATTAGGTAGAATTCAGTGAATATTACTCAGAAATGAAAATGAAGTGTCCTCTTTAGAGAGCCTCTTAAAAAGGTTAAACAAACAGAGGCATGGTATAACATTTAATAAATATGTATATGCCACTAGTGGTGAGAGGCACCGCTGTCTTTAAAGATGGATTAAGTCTTGAGCCTACTCTGAAGAAGCTTATGTTCTCTGAGAAATTGCACATGTGGAGGCAGACCACGTGATGGAACTAAATAACAACAATAGGCAACTCTCACTCAGTGCTTGCAGAACCCTGTCCTAAGTTTTTTATTTCTCTTACCTAATCTTCTCTATCACTTTCAATTATCTACATTGTGAACACCGTTTCTTCCAACAGTCTTATGAAGTAGGTACATAGATGAGACTGAAGCCCAGAAAAGTGAAGGGCATTTTCCAAAGTCATGCAGCTACAGAGTGGCCGACTGTGTGACGCTGGCCTGGTCACAGGTTACATGCTGTAAACCATAGCATTTTATTGATTCTTGAAAGAAAGCAGTGTGCATTCATAGGAATGATGCTCTAAATCAGATGGCTTTTCAGGGGTCTTCAGTTGAAAATGACCAAGTCTGACTAAACATTAAATGGAGAGATTCCTTCTTGCGGCTCTAAATGAAGGGACAGAAGGGATCTACCACTAGGGAAGAAATGGTCAATGAAAACTCTAAATTCTGACCTAGACAGATGCAGAGAATGGAGTTCTTCAGGTGGGATTGTGAGGCGACTTGTTTGCAGAACAGCTGACAGAGATGAGTAGGTCAGGAGACTGGACCTATTCCACGGTGGCGGTGATAGGTGCAGCCGTGCACTGCTTGAAGACAGACTTGCTGCGTACAGGCTCTCGAAAACCAGTTGATGCTTTTAGCAAAAGGTTTATGTCCCTCCTACATTCTTTTGAGAGGTGGGAGAAACATTAATTTTTAAAAAACTTTTGATGATAGACGTTTTCCAATTTAGAATAGTATAATAAACCCCATGTACCCATTACATAGCATCACTGATTACAAACTTACGGCCAACTTTACTGCATTTGTTGTACTTCCCTCTACTAAAACACTGTCAAGCAAGTTCTGATTATCGTTAGTTCATCCACAGATGTGTCCGTCACACATCTTCTAAGTGATAAGGGTTAGACTCCTATAACTTCAATGCCTTATCACACTGTTAAGTAAACAAAACAGTGTTATCAGACAGCCATTCAGTGTTCAGATTCCCTCAAGTCCTATTCACAGTTGATTTGTTCCAGGTTGAGCTCTTACCAAGGTCCACACTGCATTTGGTTGAAATGTCTCCTAAACTTCCTTAAAGCAGCTCCATCTTCTCTACTTTTTTCTCACCACTTATTCACTGAACCCTTGGGTCATGTATTCTGTAGCGTTTTGCACACTTTGGCCTGGACTGATTACACCCTTTAGTAATTAGTGTTTCACATGTCCCTCGTTGCCCTGCATTTCCTGTTACTTGATAGTTAGCTACAGAAGCTTTGATCATGCAGAGCTTCAGGTTTTGGACAAGAACACTTGATAGGTGGTGCCGTGTGTTTTTTGTTGCATCACACCACGAGGCACGTGATTTCTGGTTGCAACTCTCCTTAGGACTGATCAGCGGGTTTCGGTGCTGTCAGTGTGATTCGTGTGGAGTAAACTTCCCCATCAGCCTTTCAGCTGATGCCTCTGGCCGCCGTCGGTGGTTTTCATCTAGACTAATTCTTTCATTTGGGACTGGTTAACTTGTGTTTCTAAACATTTGTGGTTTTCTGCAAATAGTTGCTGTCTTCAACCAACAAATAGTTTGTGTTTGGGGCATATTGTTGAATGCATGTTACTGCACTGATCATGTATGACTTAACTGCACCAGTGCTGCTGGAAGTGAGGTACATGCATGTATATGCATACGCACGTACACAAGCCCTAATTGCAGTTTTCTATACTCTAAGAGAATTAGAACTGGACATCTGTCTCTTCTTCTTACCCTGGAACATGAGTTAATCTGTTCCCTAACCAGGGTTCTTTTCAACTTTTTAAAGATCTCTCAATCTCTATAGGTAATAAAAAGCCATGCCAAATAATAATTCTTGTCCTTTTTTTTTTTTTTTGGGTGAAGTTGAGGAACCAGTGGGCGTGTGAGACCAGTTCTGCCAAATTAAGATCGGTCCCGAACCGATGCCAGCTGTGCTCATTAATTGATATTCAGCACTTAGACTGCTCAGCTCCTCCAGGCATTCCCTTCCCAGGACTTGGGAGCCAGGGTTAGTCATCGAAAGTCAGTTTGGTGAGAATAGAAGGAAATAGGAGTTCTCATCCAAGATATTAAAAACAAAACAAAACACAAAAGCCATGAACACCCTGTGTTCCGGTTGGCAGTCACCTTCTCAGTGACTGGTTTATGCTTGTTCAACACGTGTTGTTATTCACCTTTCATTAACGACAGTTTCTTAAGCAGCTTTTACCTGTCACTGTCCCTGTTCAGTCACCCATCTTGTAACTACAGGATGAATGTCTCCCTGTGGTGGTGTTCTGATATGGCTTTGACCTTGCACAGTTGTGAATGACAAACCCGAGAAACCTCCATCAGATGTCTAGGGTGATACAGCACTGAAATGGAGAAAGTTGGTTGAGTGTATAGAAGATCACAAATCTTGCAACTGAAGGCAAATGCCAGTTGTTTTTTTAAAGCATTATGACGAATGCTTGTGTCATGAAGTTCTGTCAGTTAGGTGCATTTCTTTAGTTAAAGTTTGCTGGCTAACTTTTTCAGAGAACCTACCTAACTTCTAGCTATGCTTCGTTTGATTAATGTGAACCAAAGAAGCAACAAATGAGGTCTGTCAGGAAGTACGGATAAAACCCCCAATCGAGACGTCTGAGTGAAGCTATTTGTCCCTAAGGGTGTTAAATCAAAAGTTGAGCTAGGATTATTCATTTATTCAAGAAATATTTGAGTTCCTGTGATACGCAGGTGCTATTATGAAAAGTCACCAGAGTGCTAAATCTAATTTCCAGTGGTCAGAAGTCATCCATATGAGTATGTAGGTTCTGAGTGTGAGAATGCTTTTGTTCAGATGTTGACCATGTCCCCAAAGAAGCAAGGGGTTGTTCTATAATACTGAGGTATGCTCTTGAGGACTAGTTTAACATTATATGATGTAGGGCTTTTGGCCCCCCCTCTAACTATGGATGGTATTTTAGAATTAGAGAAAGTATCCTTGAGCTATAGTGTCCCTTCTGCTTTAGGTGGCACAGGCTGCAGGCTTGCTCACAAGTTCGGGTAACATAAAAATATCAGTTTATAAATATTGATGAAAATAAGGAAGGATTTATTTCTTGACGTTAACTTCTTTTGCCTTTAGAAAATCTTAATATTCCTCACTTTTCACTGTTTCACATTTTGACACTGAGGTAATTTCTGACCCTACACAGTCTTCCAGCATCAACTGTGCAACTCAGTTCTGACACTGTCTGCCTTGGGTTAGCATCACATCTCACAGGTTAAAGGGTTCAGCCCCATAAAGTGGCCCTGACTTCAGATCCAGCTGCAAATGGGGTGCCCAGGCTGCTCACACTTCTCTCTGGCTGACTGCATGTTACAGGGTTCCCTTAGCACCACACCCCCATCCCCCCGCCAGGGTTCACTTGTTTGCTAGAACAGCTCACAGAACTCAGGAAAACACTTTACGTATGTTCACCAACTTATTATAAACGTGTGTAACTCAGGAAGAGCCAAATAGCAGAGGCATAGGGCAAGGGATAGAGAGAGAGGAGGGCATAGCTTCCTTGCCTTCTCTGGGTGCATCATCCTTTCCTCTCTTCTGTGTGTTTGCCAACCAGGAAGCTCAGAGCTAATTTTGGGGAGTTTTTATGAAACTTTCATTGCAAAGGTATGACTGATTAAATTGTTGACCTTTGGGGATTGAACTCAGTCTCCACACCCTCTCCCTTCTGTGGTGGTTGGGGGGTGGGGCTGAAAGTTATCACCCTCTGATCACTTGACTGGTTTTTCTGGACACCTGCGCCCAGCATCCTGAAGTTCTGTACGCCCTCCCCACCCTCTACCTAATTAGCATAAACCCTGATGTAGTGGAAGGAGGCTTGTCATGAATAATAAAAGATGTTTTTAATTAGGAAATTCCAAGGGTTATAGGAGCTCTGTCCTAGGAGCCTCAGACAAATATCACATGCATTTTTTTAAAAATTATTGATACGTCACAGATAGTGTCTGTAGCAAAACCGCGTGCATACAGCAGACACATAGCTTTGAATCAGTACAGTTTCTAGACAGGCTAATCTGGAGTTACCTGGAAGGAAAAGTGGGTATCCACTGTCTCTTTGGCCAGTGGGTAGTTGGATTTTCTATTGTGAAAAGGATCAAGATGTCCTGTCTGAGGACTGAGTGGTACCTCCAGTGTGATGTTAAATTGTCTGTAAAAGAAACAGCTTCCTTTATCCTAATCTATTTGCTAATTTTTAGGATTAGTTTAGAAGAGTTAATTATTTATGACTGTGTGGGAATCCTTATTAGTATTTTAGGCTGATAAGGAAAGAAATTAGATAAAGGAAGAAATTAACATTTGACAAAAATCTGGCTGTGTTGCGTGAGAGTCCCTTGAACTGCAAGGAAATCAAACCAGTCAATCCTAAAGGAAATCAGTCCCGAATATTCATCGGAAGGACTGGTACTGAAGCTCCAATACTTTGGCCACCTGATGCAAAGAAATGACTCATTGGAAAAGACCCTGATGCTGGTAAAGATTGAAGGCAGGAGGAGAAGAGGATGAGATGATTGGATGGTATCACCAACTCGATGGACCTGAGTTTGAGCAAGCCCCAGGAGTTGGTGATGGACAGGGAAGCCTGGTGTGCTGCAGTCCATGGGGTCGCAAAGAGGCAGACACAACTGAACTGAACTGCTAATGGTATTATTCTAAGTAAACTCTGTAAGGAGAAGTCAGATCTGGTTTTTTAGGAGCTGCTGTTGAGGTCCTGCTGTTGGCTGAAATGGTCACCTCCTCAGCCCTGTGGCCTGGAAGCGCTCACTGGAGCTCTAGGTCAGTGGCCCGTGCTTTGCCTTCATTGTGTCATGCACATGTTCTTTTCTTAGCACCGTGGTGCTTGTAAAAAAAGGTGTGAAGCACTGATTGGAGAACTACTGACTGTATTATTAGAAAATATGGTGAATGTGCTTGTGTCATTTATAGGTGGTAGGAAGTTAAAATGATGGTAGGATGTTGTGGGTCGCAAAAAAAATAAATGTGGTATAAGACCAGAGGGCACTTTGTTCCCTGTTAGAGCTCAGGCATGCCGTTGTGAGAACACCTGCACCTCTGCCTCCACGGTAGGGCTGGTGGAAGCTTCTGCCTGGCCTCAAGGTGTTGGAAACTGAAACAAGCCCTGTGACTCTTTTTGGCACAGTTTTCCTAAGTTTGCATATTATGTGCCTTGTCCCAGTAGAAGGAGGGCCACTGTGGATGGTTTTCCAGAAATCCTAACAGACTGTCGTTGGTGCATGCTGAGACAGTAACTTCAGACTTTGGGAAACCTGAGGGGTCTGATGGGGAGGCCTGCCCATCTCAGGAGAAGGGTGCTCTCTGACCATCAGCGTAGAAAGTTTTGTTGGAGTTGATCAACACGGCATTTATGTCTCTCTCACTTGTCTCCATGGGGCCCCTGTTGGTATGTTCACACGTTTGAGGCTTGAGAGCAAAAATGCCCTGTGGATTTGGCTGAGTTTGGGGGATTACGTGGGCTTAGAGTGTTCTGCTGCCTGGACAAGGTGCTGGGAGCCGTGACTGCCTGGTGTGCCGTGAGTGTTCCCCTCCCTGACCAGGGTTCGCAGCGCGTGTGACCACTGAGCTTCTCTGTGGAGGGAAGTAGTGTAGGTGTGTCGTGGGCTAGGCCTTTTGTACGGGGACCGTGAAGGACGAAGGCATAAAGGAGATGCCCAGTATGCTGGAGACCACATGAGGGATTCAGAGTTCTCAGGGCGTCTGCCTCTCCCTCCACGCTGGGGCAGAGGTGTGCTGACGGCCACAGCTGCCACCGCCCTGCATCCATTTGGAACCTTCTCAAGGCAGGTGTTCAGCTGGAATTCCCACTGTCAGGGACGGCCATCGGGGCATGGCATTGTGGAGGGAGGGGATTGCCTTGGATAGTGTTTCCTGTTTTCTTGGAGATTAAAATATTGTTAATTTAGCTGATTCCCAATCATTGGACCACCAGGGAAGTCTGCATACTTGTATTTTTAAGGCTATTTTTTTTTTTAACTTGTTCTCTCAGCCTCAGCAAGGTTAGGTTTAGAGAATAGATTGGTCGCTTTTAGAAAGTTCTGGTGTCAGGAGCAAGGAGGTTATAATTAAAATAGAAAAGAAAAGAAAAAACCCTTAGTGTAGAAAAACTGAAACAGAAAAGCAGAAAAAATTTAAAAAATCACTGATGATTTTAGCACTATGAATTAATTACCAGTGATGTTCTGGAGAGTGTGTATTATAAATTGTATGCACATGTGCTTTACTAAAATGATAGTTTATTAGACACATTACATATTGCCTGATTAAAAGGACGAAAAAAAGCCCTTAAACTATTAGTGTTCGTTCTAATGTTAGTAGGCTTTTGTGGTGTGTTTTCTTGGTGGTAGTGTGGTATTCCCAATATGGGTGTGCCATAATTTTTATAACTCATCTAACACAAATATCTTTCTTTGGATAACTTTCTTTGTGTGTCTTTAACTTCCTGAAGGACGGATGCTCAGGGATGGAGTTACTGGCTTAGCCGTCGGGACATTTTGACGTGTTCTCCAGGTGTCGCCCTCTGGAAACTGGGCCAGTTAGTATTCATTCAGCAGTGCGTTGTTTGTCCTTTCGCTTGTCTGTGTTTGTCTGTTGACTGAAGAGGTGCTGAGGATTTATGTGTCTGGCGTAATTCTGAGGCCGCGGAGGCACAGGAGAAGTAGTTTCTGCGTTGCTGGAGCTGAGGGGGGTGAGGGACGCCCTCTGACTGCATGCAGCTGTGAGGGTACAGCTGTGGCAGAGCCCCTTGGGGACCACTGCTTATCATGCCTTCGTGAACTTTGATATTAGGGCTCTCTATTTATGTGTGGTATTTAAGGCAAAAATTGAATTTTATTTTTTTGGATGACTAGAAGAATTTGAAAATCTTTCGTGTTAATGGCTTATTTGTATTCTGTTTGTATTCTTTCTTTTGTTAATTACCTGTTCGCGCCGTTTGTGTATTTTCTAGTGGGGATATTTGCTGTCATTGATTGGTAAGGCCCTTATGCCATACTCTCTCCTGGTATGTCATTGCAGAAGGCAGTGGCTTTACCTGAGGCTCTGCAGTTCAGACCGAGGGCTTCCCTCTTTGCCTCTCAGCGACCCTGGGGTCCTCGCAGCAGAACTTGGGTCTGTGGAGGTTCAAAGCCAAGATTCTGTCTGCATGGTGGTGTGGACAGGCTTCTCAAGTCCTGTAAATTTTAGTAGAGCCTGGACATTTGTGCTGTACTGGTGATCCCGGGAGGGTCTTCCTGAACTGGCTGGCTTCCTGGGCATTTTTGAGGAGTTTGGACTAATCAGGATTTGGCCAGTTTAGTTGGAGGAGTTAGATTTGTTTGCTGGTTATTGACATCCGGCCTGTGTTAGTCCTTACCACAGCAGTTTCGACATGTAAGGGACAGTTAGTTTGTAGTCTTGGTTTTACAGATGTGTGGATTACTAGACCACAGAAATATCTCTTTTTATTTTCATCAGTATTTCATCGGTGCTCACTTAATATCTAACAAAAGTACTTTTCTTCCCTATCCCTACCCTTTAACTTCCTCCCGCCACAGTCCCTTTTAATTTTGGCAGGATACCAAAGACAGTAGTCTTTGTGGGTAGGTCACTGCTTTGTCCTTTTGTCCCCTCTGCCTGACAGGCTGGCTTGCATATAAGTGTGACATTTCTCCACCTTTGGCTCCATGACTTCTTTCACTGGACTTCCCCCAAATCCATCTTGCACACACAAGGGTTAAAATGTGATGAAGGGGCTGTTGGTTTCTTAAACTCAGAACAGTCCAGTTTCCAGAATGCTTACGTGCATGGGTGAGTGACAGTGTTTTGTTTTATTGATGAGAGCTCAGAGTTCTAAGTGAGATCTTACTGATTTTTGGATGTTGCTTACCCTAATGTGGGCTTCCCTGATGGCTCCCATGGTAAAGCCCGCAATGCGGGAGACCCGGGTTCGCTTCCTGGGTCGGGAAAGTCCCCTGGAGAAGGAAATGGCACCCCACTCCAGCACTCTTGCCTGGAAAATCCCATGGACGAAGGAGCCTGATAGGTTACAGTCCGTGTGGTCGAAAAGAGTCGGACACAACTGAGCGACTTCACTTACTCTTATGTACCAAATTCTGGAGGAGGAGGAAGCAATATAACGTTGCTGATAGTGGCTCATTTAATTATTGGAATGCCTGGGACTGCGAGCCTAGAATGGACAGTGTTACCCATTTCTCCTGATTCCAAGTCAATGCCCTTCCTCTCTTACTCTCTCGAGTTCATGATATAAGAGAGAGCACTTGTCGCAGTAGTAATGGAGGCAGAAAAGAGGATGAGAGTAAACTCTTGTCTGCCACTTTATTTCCTCATTTCTGAGCTTGTTTGAGGTTGCATAGCTGGAATTGTCTTCCTCTTTTCCGGTGATTACAGATAACTTGAAAAATTACTCTGGATATTCTTTCTGTTTTGCAGATGAGGTTACTCAGAGCCAAGGGAGAAATGAGAAAGTAAGGCAGTTCTTTTCCCACCCTTGGTGGGTGCTCTGAACACTTGTGGGTTAGCCGGCAGTATTCCTGGATTATGATAGGAGTGCTCTCTCTGTTGCAGTTAAGGTTCCCGCCCACTCCTGGCCTTGGTTCTGGGGAGTCCCCTGTGGTGGCAGGGTGCTTCCTCCAGAGAGACTGATCTGATCACCTTTGCATCATTTCTGCCCACTCCTCTGGCATGTGAGTAGTGGCTTAAAACAGCAACTATTTAATTCTTCATGATTTTGTTTGTTACTCACATGTCTGCATTCAGCTCAGCTGGACTGGCCAGGCCTTCAGGCCTCCCGCTCCATGTGGTCCTTCATCGTCCAGGAAGCTTGACTGACCCGCTTTCCGTTTAGACTCGGGAATTCTGCAGGAGGGTGAGAGTGGAACCGGCAAGGGCATGTCGCAGGCCTGCCTGGATCCAGGAGAGGGGACACAGGTTCCACCTGTGATGGCAGGAGCAGCAGAGTCACGTTGCAGAGCGGCAGGGACACGGAGCTGTGGTTCGTTGGTGGCTATTTCTGTATAACAGTCTACTGCAGAAGCCACAGAGATCTGAAAGCTGAAAGATGTCTTCCTTTGAGCCTCAATGTTCTGAGTTGTTCTGTGGTCAGAATTAGAGCAAAAGATATTCCCGGGCTATGGCCCTGCTTGGACAGGTCCTCCTGCTTCAGAATCACCGTTCTGATTATTCTCGAAGATCCCATGCTTGGGAATGCTCCTCCCATGAGAACTGTGAGGAAGAAATTGTAGAGTGATGATACCGGAAAGGTTGTGTAGATGACACTGGCATCCTCTTAAGGCAGAACTTTGAAACCAGAATTTCAAGGGTGATGCAGAAAGGTTGACCCCTCTGTCCTTGGAGCGGCTTGAGTAGGGCTTGAGGCTGCTGAACCACCTCGGCCAGCTTCGGGGCCAGCTGAGGTTCTCATTTTCTCCCTGCATTGAACAGATGTCCTCATTGTCATATAAATTATGGCATGAAAAAAGTCAAACAGCCTTGCCCTAAAGGACACAGCAGTGCTCTGGGAATATGGCTGGCCGAGGACACATACTGTTTTCCCTATCAGTCAGGGTTCCTGGGTGCAAACAGCAGAAACTGATTCCAGCTGATTTAACCCACGCTTTTCGTTGTCTGGGTCTGTCCCTGTCAGATTTATTCCCAGATCAGTAAACATGTGAACCTGTTTTCTATATCAGGCACTGAACTTGGGTTTCAGGTATACAAAGACAGTCTTCTCTATGGGAAACTCCTTCCATATAAATAAGATGTTTGACCTGCCTTGTTTCTATCCTACTGCAGATAAAGGGGAGGGTCTGTTTATTTCTGTTGATTGGTTAGGAATTTATTATTTGGTGACAGTCTTACCAAAGGGAGAATTCTAGTCACAAATTTATAGTCTTTCTTGATAGTGACTTTAAATTACTTGTAAAGCTATTTTAATCCCTGTTAGCTTCTAAAAATCTCCACTAGCCATCTATAGTATAGTATCCTTATACTCTTCTGCCTGTTGCAGGCAATAGAAAAAAAATCCATATTGATCCAATATCCTGTTTGTTTATAGTTTTGTCAAAATATCTGAATACATGGTGACAGGTTGCCTTTAGGGTTTAGTTTTTTGGGGCACTTGAGAAAGAGAGGTAAAGACAAAAAAGATCGGAACTAAGAAAGCTTCTTAGAGAATGAATATAGAGGAAGAGATGCTTAAACAAGCAAACAAAAAGGCTCATTGCCTACAGAGATTCAGAAATAGCCCTTAAAGTGTTACAGAAGCTGCCTCTTTCTACCTTACCATCCACCTCACCTTTGATGGCCTTTCTGGGGTGTTCATTGTCCTCTTAAGTGTAGGGTGCACTGCTGAGAATGGGTCATGTAACTCAATCTCAGACTCTGAGTCATTGTTGCTTATAGAAACTTTGAACTTTTATAGAACTCTTTAGTGTATTTTGTCGGTAAAAGATCAAAATATATACTTGGACTGTTTTTAAGATAGCTGCAGATGTTTCTGNGGGAAGTCACTGTTGGGCTTGTAATCTGTCGGTTTTAATTATTCATTTATGTATCGTTCCTGTTATGATGCCCTCTGTGCTTCCAGGGCTCGCCACAGACTCGGTAGGGAGAGTGTTTCCTGGTGTTTGGAAACCTCTCTTCTTAAAGTTCCTTTCCCGGGTCGGGCTTCCCTACCCAGGACGGAGCTCCCTCCCCACCTCCTTTGTCTCTCTTTTCGTCTTTTATATTTTTTCCCTACCTGTTTTTGAAGGCAATGATCTGCTTTTCTGGGTGCTTGATGTCCTCTGCCAGCATTCAGAAGTTGTTTTGTGGAGTTTGCTCGGCGTTGAAATGTTTTTTTTGAGGAATTTGTGAGGGAGAAAGTAATCTCCTGGTCCTATTCCTCCGCCATCTTCTCCCCCTCTGAGTAAGTTTTAATTATAGTAACATGTTTTATTTGCCTACAAAGGTTAGCTACTGTCCTGTCAAATTGGGCTTTTGCAGAGAGGGCCAGTTTTAGTTTCTTTCTTTGGATAGTTTTCACAGTGATTCTGTGTTCTGTTATTGTCCTTAGCATTTAATCTTTTATCACTTTTTCACCCTGCAGAGAATATGGGTGATGTACCAGTCAGTTTCAAACACACACATGACAGGTGGTGTTCAGCCTTTGATTTGGGGAGCTTGTAAGCGTTGAGCTAATTCAAATTTATGATCTCGCAGGTTCTTAATTTGCCATATAAAGTAGCATTCATAGATTCTGGTATTTTGGGGGCCACCTTTTCTGCCCACTACCATCTGCCTCTGGTCCCTATGTAATTACATCTGTCCCACATGCAAAATACATTCACCCTCCTCAACATTTCCCAGAAGTCTTGGCTTATTACGAAATCAGCTCAAGTCCAGACCTTGTTTAGACATCGTCAGCTCACCAGTCCCAGGTCTTGTCATTGGAAGCATCTCAGTCAGCTATGGGTGAGACTCTTGAGTATGATCCATCATGACACCAATTTCTTCTCCATCTGTGAACCTAGTAACTAGATGATGAATTATCTGCTTCCAAAAAATTTATGGTGGTAGGTTAGGCAGTGTATAACCGTTTGGGAGATTTTCATTCAAAAAGGGAGGAAACTGAAGGCAGAAAGGAGTGAGCAAACAGTCCCAAAAAATTTCAGAATCTAGCAGGGCCTGGGAATGGTCCTCCACCTTTAAACCATCCTTAAAGACAGGTTTGCAGGACATGAAAGAACTTACTCGTTTAAAGCTGCTGCTTGTTTGCTGCTGAACCTCTTCCCAAAGGTTTTTCTTCCACCAACAGTGTATTTTGCTAGTGATTCTTTGACCTGGTCATCTGATCACCATATTATCATTAAAAGGATAAATATATGTGTACAAAAATTAACACCTCTAAACTTTTCCAGTTTCACATGAACAAAAGTTTTAACTGTTTTTGGTGTCACTAAGTACCTTTCATAATTTTTTCTCAGTTGTGTGTAACTTTTCATACCCTTGCCATTTTTTTGTATTTTTTCTTGATTTGTGTGATGTCCTTATATAGTTAGTTTTTGATTTTATATTGCAAGAATTTTCCAAGTCTTTATTTAATTTTTTAAAGTTTTTTTTTCTTTTTAAACACCTTTTGCATGTATAGTTTGAATATCTCTTCTCTACTTGCAATCAAATTAAAAATTATTATTATTATTATTTTAAAAGGCACCCAATAGGACAACTTCTGTGGAAAATTCACATTGTACTCTGCTTATTTCTGGCAATGGGCTCCTTAGGAACCACTGTTATCCTGTAGCAAGGCACGTCCCTGAGAGCCACTGCTAGAGCCCCGTAGGAGCCCCGTGCTCCTACCTTGTGGTCCTGTCCCGCCAACGTGGTGCTGCTCTCAGCTTTCCAGTCTCCCCAAAGCCCTGGGCCGAGTGGGTTGAGCCCTCTAACCCCTCTTCTGAATCCACTTGGACAGGTTTGGATGGGAGAGATGTTGTTGGAATAGGTAGATATGTGTATGATACATTGTGAAAAATGAGTGTTGTAAAATGTATCCTTAATATGTACATGCAACCAAGATGTACTAAAAATGAGGAAAAACCCAACTCTGTTACAAAATTTCCATATAGTAAACCCCTACACTAATGATTTTGTAAGATTTATGACATAGACAAAAATACGATCTGTGACTAAAGCATGTTGCAAATCAGTACTGTGGTCTGATTTTGATTGTAGAGGGGAAAAAAATATCTCTGTGTAGAAAATAGTCTGCAATAGACAACGATTATTTTGGGATAATTGGACTTTTAAGTGTATTACAAGTTTTTAAAACCCTGTATACTTATAGGTGTATATATAATATTATATATTTTTGTTTATCTTTTCTGAATCTTCTGGCTTTTCTGTAAAGGACTTTTTAAAAAATAATATAAAACATTGATAATTTCTCCCTTCCCAAGCCAAATAAATTGCCCCAGAGAAATGGTGGTTTGGCTTGCCTGTGTTATTAACTTGAAATTGACTGTTCCATGATGTTTTTAGCATCATGGTTGTGAAATGCTTTATATTCTTCACTCAGTTGTTCATATTACATTTGAGGGGAAATGATTTTTATTAAACTAAAGAATTAAACTGTAACACTGGAAAGGTGCTGATATTTTAGTATTTTTCAATATATCTGCTGAGGAGAATGATTTTTATAGTGGTATTTTTACATGCAAAAGCCTTAGCACCTCTGAACAATATAAACTGAAAGCACTGAGCGCTGTTTTCTGTTCTTTTGGAGACAATGAGTGATTTGTGGTTAATAACAACGTTGGATCATTTTTATTTACTTTTTCTTAATTCTGAGAAATTCTTTGCCACCTCTCAAAATATTACATTAACTATATATTAAAGCAAAATTTCCTACGTCTTGGTGTGAATTTCTTATGCCCTCAGAATCCTACCTGTTTTATAGTACTTGAAACTTTTACTTTTTATTTGTTATTTCTTAGGTAAACGCAAAGCACTGAAGTTGAATTTTGCAAATCCACCTTTCAAATCTACAGCAAGGTTTACTCTGAATCCCAATCCTGCAGGAGTTCAAAACCCACACATGTGAGTATTCCTGGTAATCAAATAAAAGGCTCAACTCAAGCAAAGGTTTTAAAGTTATTGTTATTAATTTTTGCAAGTCAAGGGGTTGTTATTTCTCTTATTTTATGGGCCATTTGAAATATTGCTGTTTGAACTTAGAAAAGCTGTTGATCCTGTAGTCTGAAGTAGGCAAACACAATTTTCCTTTCTAAAGTTTTACTTGAAGAAAAGAGCTGAAGATTCAGATACTTTTATAGTGTTTTAATTTCTCTCATTGAATACTGAGAGTATTGTTAATACCCCTCCTCCTGGATTTCCAGTTGAGCTGTGAGTAGTATTCAGAAGGTTTAACGCTCCTCTGGAGATGTGCACAAGTCACCCCCACTCAGGAGGTGACAAAGCTGACTCCCATTCTGACATATCTAGTGCCCGTTGGGTTTCCATGTCACAGTAAATGGAAAGCGCACGTGCACATCAGTGTGCAGGCGTTAGTGATTCTTTAAGAACTGAAAAATAGACATGACGTTGCATTAATAGCACTTCACTGAAAAGTATTAAAAATATATTGGTTAATTTAAAACAATCTTATTATAATAATATTTTACAGAAACCTTTGAATCGAAGTGAAGTGATGTGTTAAATAAATAGTGTCTTCTCCTCAGACCTGGCAGGAACACGAAGGGTCAGAGCCAGCAGGCTTACATTTCTACTCATGTCCAGAAAGAAGAGAATTTCACCCGTTTCTAGTATTGAGAACTATAAAGCAAGTGGTGGAAGACACAGTTAAAAAGCTGTCAGATCCATTATCTTATAGCTTTGTAATAATTCCTCAACAGTTTGCATTCAGACTTTCATTAGACTACAAATACGTTTATTCTTCCCAAAGAGGCACATTTATTGCTGTATTCTTTTGAAATTCGGCATGCACAGTATTTGCACACAGTTACACATTGGTAGAAGAGTGTCTTGCAATAGGGATGCTGAAAACATTTTTAAAGCATCAGTGTCTAGAAGGAAGGAATATATGTGTGTGTGTGTGCTCTTAGGCTTACACCTGTTACCTTAAGGGAAATGAAAGGTATTTTAAATGAAAACTGAGTAGCAGTTTATTTGGCTGGGCATGGTGTCTGTCAGCTTTATTAGACTACTTTATTAGACTGCTGTTCCCAATGAGGTTTCTTGTCAGAACTCAACCTTTTTACCTTCTCTGAAACATATTGAGGAAGGAAATTCTTAGTATTGCCTAATTAGTCCGAGCTCCAGCAGCAAGGAAACACTCAAAAGAATCTCCTTCCTCTTTTCCTAGAATTTCTAGTGAAGCTAGTACAAAGCTAATTCCTGAACAAAGTCTATTTCTGTTACCTTGGTTGCTAACTGAATCTCATGTTTGACATCTGAGAAAGAAAAGATATGTAGTAATCGCCGAACTTAACAAATCTTTCTTTCGTGTATTTTTTTTTAAGCCCCCTTGGACAAAGAGAAAGACAACCTGATTTGCATTTAGAACTTAGAAAAACATTCCCATATCTGTACTCTCTTCTCTCACGACTTTCTTCATGTGTAGGGGAATTCATGGACAGCTTTTTTTTTTTTTTAAACAGTAAACAGTATGAAAGTAAACATTCTTCCAAAATTTAAGTCACTCAGGTCCCTCCTTTCCCTCGGCCCTTTCTCTTTTTTAAACCTACTTCTTCATAGTAGTCCTGTAACCGGCTAGGTTTCTTTCCTGTCTCTTCTCAGCAGGTGTTAAAAGTTAGAGAGGACACAGTAATAGACATTTTCACTTTGTGATGGAGTCTTTGGAATTTGACTCTGGTATGTACACGGTGTAGACCCTGCCGTTGAGTCTTGTTATTGCACGGGTCTGTTACCTGGATTGGGAATAGGCAACTACTAAAAGTGATGCTCGCCAAAGACAGTTTTTCCCTGCCTAGTGGGCTGGCATATTGCCTGCCTCCCACCCACCTCCGTGGGGCTCCTTCTGTGTCATCTCAGGCTCCAAAATCCACGGCTCATCACTGCAGTTAGAAAATACAGCTTGCAGTGTAGGGGCTTTGAAAAAGATGCTTAGTTGCTCAGTTGTATGTGACTCTTTGTGATCCATGGACTGTGGCCCACCAGGCTCCTCTGTCCAGGGGATTTTCCAGGCAAGAATACTGGAGTAGGTTGCCATTTCCTCCTCCAGGGGAATCTTCCCCACTGAGGGAAGATAGCACCTTTGTGTCAAAATGTTTCCTTCTCCTAAAATATCCTTGCATTCAGTTTTTTTTTTTTTAACTTTAGTTGTAGATATAAATATAAAACTTTAAAAATGGACTTAGAGCAAGATTAGATGAAACATAAGCAACTAATGAAATTAAGATTCATCCCAGGCACTAGTTTCAGATCCTTTTTGACATTGGGTGCAGGATTCTGTGGAAGATTGAGGAAAAAAAAAATGTGTCCTTACTTTCTGAGAAATAGCAATTTAAATAAAATTTCAAGAAGATAGCCCTTTAAGAAGTAAGGCATGGGGTAATACAGATCAAATGTCAAATGAATGGTGCAGGAGGGGCAAGAGCACTTCCAGATAAACAACCTGGAGAAGTGTCACTGAGGACCAAGGTTTGAACTGGGTTTTGAAAGCCCAGTGGAGGAGCTCAGGTGGAGAAAAGGGGGAGAAGGGCGTTCTGGTGAGGGTCCGAGCACAATCACTTTGAGGGAGCCATGCTAGGTCCGTTTCACTGTAGTGGAGATGCTACTTACAGATGACCTATTCCTCTCTCGCTTTTCGCACTCTGTCTTTATTGTTGGTGTTCTACAGTTATATCAGAGTATGCTTAGGTTTGGGTCACCCTTCTGTGTACCGGATGAATGGTTTCAGTCTGAAGATTCATGTTATCTGTTTCCGAGTTACGGCTGCTTTTCTTTTGAAGATTCTTTGATGTTTCTCCTGTTCTCTCCTCCTGAAATGTGTGTTATTTTGTTTCTCTGAATTTGTATTCTGAATTCCCTGAGTGCTTGACTTTTTTATTTTTTAATCTTTGTTTTCTTGCTTTATATCCTCGGAGATGAAAACAATTTTTCTGGCCATTCTATAGAATGTTCTGTTTCGGCAATTGACTTTTATGTCTAAGAGTTGATTCTGGCTTTTTTCTTGGTGTTTTATTGTTAATTTATGGATGTAAAATCTGAAATTTAAAAATTCTCTTCTGTTTTCTAGGTACTCTCTTTCCTCAAGGGACACTGTTTTGTTTTTCTCTTTCGTGTTAGCTTTTTTCCACATGTCTAGTAATTCTTGCTTGTCCATTGATAGTTAAAGATGAGAACTTAGAAAGTTTATTGGAGGCTCTGATCATAGACGGTCAGCTGGTGGGCTTGCCTTGACTTTTCTGTGAATGGTTTGAGTACTGGTTGTTAGGCCTGGAATATTCTAGATGCCATACTGAATAGGCCAACATTTGCCCTTGTAGGCTTTGTTTTTTCCAGATAGTATGTTTGTTTTCCTTAGAGACATGTTCTCTTTTCATTTGGGGTTGAGTGTGGGGGGACAGGAGATGCTGGGTAAACCTTTCTTTTAGAAAGAGTTTTAATCAGCTCTTGACTTTCTGGGCCTTCTTCCTGCCCAGCTGTGGTTCCTTTCTAAGGTCTTGTTGGGAGCACTACCTGCCTCTTATCTCTACTCTGTGCTTCTTTCTTATCATGTGTTGTGGGTGGCGATTTTCTATTTCAATTTTTTTTTAAACTCTTATTATGGAAAGCCGTAAACATATCCAAAACTGGAATGTGGTAGTTGAATCTTTTTGTATTTATCAATCAGCTTTAGCAGTTAATATGGCTACTATTATTCCTCTGCCCTCCCTAGTTTTAACCAAACCTCAGACATGTTATTCCATCTATAAATATTTCAGGATGTGTTTCTAAGAGATAAGGACTCCTTTTAAAAAACACAATTATAATATTATCATTTTAATATCAAATAAGTGATTACTTCATCACTTTTTTTTTTTCCCCAGTAGTTTGAAGCAGGAGCTAAACAAGGTTTTGTACTGCTCTTGGCTGATAAGTTTTTGAAACTGTAGAGTCCCTTGCCTTGAAATTTGTTAGTTTTGCTTTGTCTACATATTTCGGTGTGCTTCGAGGTATTCAGAAATTTGCCTAAATCTCTGTTTCTTTATTTCCTTTTGTTTTTTTAAGTCATTCTTAAAGAATAAGACCACCCAAACAAGAAACCTTGGTTTTTAATTATCATTGGTTAAAATTGTAGTATTTCCGACAAACACACAAAAAAATGACATAGTAGAGATTCTTGTACCTACTACCTGGATACAACAAATCTTTAACATTTTGCCCTTTGGCTCCTTAAATGAAAGATTAAGCTGTAAAATTACCAAGTACAAAGAAAAATGAAAGGAAAAAATGTGTATTTGTCTTCCTTTATATTTCTATCAGGATTGGATCATACTCGGCATCCTACATCTTTCTGATAGCCCAAGGGTGGTTTTACGAATGTGGCAGATGTATGCTGAAGTCATGTTCTGTATATAAAATTTGACAGGAACAGAAGTAGGTACTCCGCTGCCCTGGCCTGTGCTTTCATCGTGTCACATCTGAGTGACGTGTGAGCGCTCCCAGTGTGCTGAATCATTGGGAGCACACCACATACCATCCTGATTCTAAAAAAACAGCCCTTTTATCTTCACAGCATATCAGGATTATAAAGAAGAAACACTAACTCAAAAGCTAATGTTGGAAATAAATAATGATGAGTAAAGATACATTTGAGGGTTTAAGCTAAACATTTTGAAACCATATGTTGTAAATTTAAGGGGCTCATTTTCTGTTGAGAGCAAGAGGATCTCTAGGATCTCATTTGTCTTTGTTACATTGGAACAGAAAAAGGCTCAGTTGTGCCCTGAAACATCTAGGAAGTAGTTTTAAAAGAAGTTTTGAAGTCACCAGTTAATCACTAGGGTTAATTCCATGCTGTGCCTGCTTAGTAGAGCTGCATCTTAGAATGCAATTATAAATGACGTAGGCTCTTATTCCTGGTTAAACTGTGGGAGCTTTATCTTCTACTTCTCAACTTATTCTTTATGTTCTCAATGTATTATCTTGGGTCAACCTTTTCATTAATCTGAGGGTCCTGGTTTCTACCACAGCATCGTCATGGCATCAGTGTGTCACTCAACTCTGATCTCAGTTCAGGCACTAAATTAGGGTGATGACTTAACATCATTTTATATGGTGAATGGCAGGGAACGGGGAGAGAAAATGAATAGGAATCAAGCCAGTTTCGTGCTCCTTTCTTGAAGTAAAAATCTCATGCATGAGCCTGATAGGCTGTTTGTGGAAGTGGGAGAGGGTTCTGTGGGTGGTGTCTACCTTTGTTCCCCAGAGTAGTCCCAGGGCGTCAGTCAGCATGAGCATAGAAGGGGTTTTCTCCATTTGAAGCTTTTAATGCAATCACAGTCATTTGGACTCTACATTTCTATGGTAGAAATGTATGGTATGGCTCTTTTACATGATGGCAGAAATATTTATAAGTATAAATTAGTGCATGCTCAGTCGCTAAATTGTGTCTGACTCTTTGGGACCCCATGGACTGTAGCCCACCAGGCTCCTCTGTCCATGGGATTTCCCAGACCGGAATACTGGAGTGAGTTCCCGTTTCCTTCTCCAGGGGATCTTCCCGACCTAGGGATCGAAACTGCATCTCCTGCGTTGCAGGTGGATTCTTTTTTTTTTTTTTTTTTAATTTATTTTAATTGGAGGCTAATTACTTTACGGTATTGTGGTGGTTTTTGCCATACATTGACATGAATCAGCCATGGGTATACAAGTGTCCATCCCGTCCCAAACCTCCCGCCCAGTCCCATCCCTCTGGGTTGTCCCAGTGCACCGGCTTTGAGTGCCCTGCTCCATGCATTGAACTTGGACTGGCAGTCTGTTTCACATATGGTGATATACATGTTTCAATGCTATTCTCTCAAATCATCTCCCCCTCGCCTTCTGCCAGAGTCCAAAAGTCTGTTCTTTACATCTGTGTCTCTTTTGCTGTCTTGCATATAGCATCGTCATTACCATCTTTCTAGATTCCATATATATGTGTTAACATACTGTATTGGTGTTTTTCTTTCTGACTTAATTCACTCTGTATAATAGACTCCAGTTTCATCCACCTCACCAGAACTGATTCAAATGTGTTTTTTTTTTAATAGCTGAGTAATATTCCATTGCTGTGATGTACCACAACTTTTTTATCTATCCATCTGCTAATGGACATCTGGGTTGCTTCTATGTCCTAGCTCTTGTAAACAGTGTGCAGGTGGATTCTTTACCCCTGGCGCCACCTGGGAGGCCCATGCCCCACTGTGCTTCATCGTGTCCAGTGCTCTGTCACTCCACGGACTGTAGCCCGCCAGGCTCCTCTGTCCATGGAATTTTCCAGGCAAGAAAACCCCCAATTAAAAAATGCCAAATGTGTCAAAATCTGTGGGGTAATCCACTTATTTTTGTCTGGCATAGATTTACTGCAGCAAACTTTATTTTTCTTACTGTAGCAAAATATGGATAACATAAAATTGGCCATCCTAACCATTAGTGTGCAGTTTAGTGGCATTAACTCCATTCATCTCCAGAACTCTTTTATTTTTTCAAACTGTAACTCTGTGTCCATTGAACACTAACTCCCCATTCTTCTTTCTTCTGGTCTCTGATAGTTAACATTTTAATTTTATTCTCTGTCTCTATGAATCTGATCACTGTAGATAAATCATATGAGTGGAATTATACAATACTTATTCTTTTCTGTCTGGCTTATTTCACTTGAAATGTCATTATACTCCATCTGTGTTCTGATACGTGTCAGAATTTCCCTCTGAGGGCTGAATGATGTTTTATTGTATGTATATATAACATTTTGTTATCCCGTATCCATTGATGGGCATTTTGGTATTGCTGGCTTTGACTGTGGTGAATAGTGCTGCCGTGTGAGGTAATCTTTCACAGCGTTCGTTGTGGTACATCTCACAGTTTAGAGGAGTTTGATCTCGTCCTCAGTCCCCAACTCCACCTTGGCCACGGATCCCCTGGTGGTTGTGGTGCCTGGAGGGTCGTGCTGCCAGGCGTGACCGAGCAGGTCCTCTGTTCCTCTCCACCCTGATAGTCACTCGTGTAATCTTAAGCCGGATGTTTATAGCTGAGGCATTGGATGTTAATTCTGGAATACTTATTTAAAGAAACGAATATGATAAATGCTGTTGATTTGCCTGTCTCCTGAAAATGAATTTCATTTTGGTGTTTAGTTTGGTGTTCCCACTAACTAAACCAAATCCCTGGTAGTTCATATGGTAAAGAATCTGCCTGCAATGCAAGAGACCCGAGTTTGATCCCTGGGAGAACGAAATGGCAACCCACTCCAGTATCCTTACCTGGGAAGTCCTTTGGACAAGAGGAGCCTGGCGGGCTTCAGTCCAAGGGGTCACAAAGAGTTGAACATGACTGGGAGACTAACACTTTCTTGGTGTTCCCACAGCATGGGAGGCTGTGGCAGGTTAGAAGCAGGTGAATGACAGAATCTGACTCATGTTCTGCAGTGATGATTCTGGCTGCCCTGTGGAGTGTGTTGGAGAGAGGCTAGAACAGACTTAGAGAGACCCAGTAAGACTGCACTGGTGTAGCAGAGATGTAATGGGTGGTCATGATGTTAGGTGGATGGGAGGGGAGGTACAGGGAAATGGACAGATTCTAGAGATTGTGGGAGGTAGCATTCATTAATGAAATTAGTAATAATTCAAACGTGGATTGTGAAGAGGGAAGGCTTTCATGGTGACTTCCAGAATTCTGGCCTGAATGACAGTTTCAATGGCCATCACTGAGATGGGGACCCTTGGGTCTGGAGCTTCAGGGATGAGGGAGCCCAGAAAAGGAGGAGTTCAGCTTGAGGTGTGTTACGTGTGAGCTGACTGCGAAAGCTCCCAGTGGAGATCCCAAGGAGGTGAACATGGCACACACTCTGGTGTTGAAACTGAAAATGTGGTGCTGAGAGGGAAGGGTGCAGGTCGGGGGCGGAAAGTGGGGTGTTGTCGCCAGTGGATGAGACCTTTGGTCCAGGGCTGGACCCTGAAGAAACATGGCATTCAGAGGTTGGATACAGGAGCAACAGGCTGAGATCGGAAAGACGCTTGAGAGGCAGGAATTACATCTGTAAAGTGTGATGTTCTCGGAACGGAGCATCGTTTCTGGGGGTGGGGGTTCCGCTGAGCCTAGTGATCTGAGGGTACTGGGAAGGCTGTTTCTACTGGAGAAGACTCCTGAGGCGCACTTTTAACTAACTTACCCTGCTTGGGGGGATGGGGTATTAGCTGCCAGTGGAGATTGGAGCCTAAATAGGGAAAGGTTCTTATGAAAATTTGTAACTTGCTGGTTTAGGGCAGCCTTCCTAACCTTTCCTGTAAGGAGCAGAGCCCAGAGAAGCCATTCCAGTAATAAGCCTTAAGTACAGCCGACAACGATCAGCTCTTAGGGGACATGCAGCAAGATGTAAATGTGAACATCTGTTGCATTCTATTACTCTCTTGCTTTGTGACTAAAAACAAAGTACTTTTACTTCATAAATCACTACTACTTCAAAATACTGCAGACTTGTACAATCAGTACTTTCTGTTCACTGAATATGAATATCAGAATTTGAATGTTTATCTTTGGATTGTTTGAGCGATTCTTCTAGAAATCTTTCCTTTTTCAGCCTTTCCTTTTGCCTCATCTTGGATCTTAGCAAAGATACTCATTTTGTTAGTAGTGCCAGGAAGCAGGCAGTTTCCATGGCAACCGACAGATTGCGTTTACTGTGGAAATTTCCTGAATTAACAGAGCTGCATTGCAGAAGGATGCATAAAGCAGTGTTCATCTAGAGATCCTAAGAGCATGGACACAGAAGAACAGTTGCAGTGCGGTGCAGGGTATGTGTTCCGTTTGTTTTCCTGTCTGAGGACGCTTACGCGTTATATCTATTTATATGCTGAGGAGAGAGTGAAACAGCTTGAGGCATTTTAGTGTGTGCTTGCTAAAATCAAGGAAGCTCTGGGAAGGAGGTGGAAGGGATAATTTGGGAAGAAAGAAATGTTTGACAGCATCCGGAGGAAGTCAGGATAACAGTAAATGAGGTAGAAGAACATGATAATGAAATAAGAGGAGAAAACACATTTCCAGCTGATTAGATGATAAAGGGGTCTTATGAGAGGTAGCTGTGGACACAAGAAGATACTTATTTATCAGGGGAAAACGAGCAGGCCTTGGCAGGCTCGGGGAGTCACACTTTCCCGTGCAAGCAGGAGGCCGCTGCGGAGGTAACGACTGCTGCTGGAGGCCCCGCCACTGGGAGGGCACCCGAGCCAGGTGGCACCTGGGCCAGGTGGCATGTGCAGCCTCAGGCCCTCACCGCCATGCACAGGGAGAAAGGGGGGAGCCACAGAGGGGTTTCTCCCGGGGCGTCTGGGCAGGCTTTTCCAGAAAAAGCAGGAAGTGTATCTCAAGATTAATTCCTGGAAATAAAACTATAGGATCTGGGTAGATAATTGAAATTTCTTCTCCTCCAGAGCATAATTGTAAATCTGAAAGAGAAGTGATGTGAGAAATGAATGGATAGGACTCAGATCATTTAAATGATGAGTGATATTTAGCCAACTAGATGTCATTTAGATTACGCAGTCAGCAGACTACAGCCCATGGGCCAGGTGTGGCCTGCTGCTGTGTTTTTGAAAATCAAGTTTAATTGAGATATAGCCATTCCCATGTATGTAGTCATATATTTGCCACAGACACTTGTGTAGATGGCAAAGCCTGACGTATTTATTGTCTGTCCCTTGACAGAAGAGGTTTGGTGGCTTGTGATTCAGACAGCATGTGGGATTCCTAGGGCTGCCGGAACAAATTAGCACAGACTTGGTGGCTTCAAGCTACAGGAATGTGTCCTCTCAGGTTCGGGAGGCCAAAATCTGAAGTCTCGGTGCTGGTGAGGCTGTGCCTCGTCCAAAGGCTCCAGAGCCACCACTCCCCACCCTCCCCCCCGCCCCGCCCCCAGTCCTGTTTCCAGCTCTGGGAGCTCCTGGCGTCCCTCAGGTTTTGGTCGCACAATTCTAGTTGCCGCCTTCCAGACCTCCTGTGCCTCTCTGTGTGTCTCTGTTTTCTCCTTTTCTGTCTCTTCTAAGGACACTCATCCTTACATTTAGGAGTCCTCCCTACTCCAGGACAGTCTTCTCTTGAGACCATTTTCCTACTTACACATGTAAAGATACGGTCACCTTCTGAGGTTGCAGGGGGACGTGTCTTCTGTTGGAGCCGTGATTGAGCCCACTGCATGTGGTGTTGGAGAGCTGAGCTTTGGCTTCTTGGACCATATGCTGCATTAAGAAAAGCCAGTTCCTGGCAAGTTTCCTTGGGAAACCTATGAGGCAGATAACTCTGAAGTAGACTTGTTGGCCTGCTGGAAAGGATGTTAAACTAACTCTTCAAGGACAGGACACACAGGCGCAGTTGCAGTCAGAGCACACGGCCTCTGTGATGCAGACAGAAGCAGCTGGGCGGAGGTGGTCCCAGAATATTCGCAGGAGAAGTGCTAAAACATTCCTGGGAAACCACGAGCATCGTCGTCTGCTGTTAAACATCGCCATCCGTCTCCTCAACTGCCACCCCCTAGGAAACAGCAGACTGAATCTGGAAATGTATTGAGAGGTGGTTGGAACCAAAATAAGAACCAGCATTTTGAGAGATTAGGCTAGATTATGACAATGGGAAGTGTGTACATGATTTAAAATAAGTAAGTTTCATACATGAGCGAGTGAACAGAACCATTAGTTGGAGGCTTGACTCTGGTTGGAGAGCCTCTGTATTGTCAAGACAGCGTATAGACTGTTGGCCTGGGCAGGTGAGGCCAGTGATGTCTCCTTTACCTTCTGAACACATTCGTGAGCCATGGTCGTGATGGTGGCTTTCTGTCCCTGCAGCCCTTGGAAGCCTCAGCCAGCGTGTTTGGGTCTATTTGGAAATGTTTCGGCAGTGACACCTGCCTGTAGTGAAGAATCAAATGTAGACAGGGTATTCCAGTGAGAGTGGTGGAGCTGCAGAGAAAACTCCCTTTGCTCTGATCTCAGGGACCCCTGCCTGGTGCCTGCATCCTCACCTGTGCACCTGAAAATGAAGCCCCTGGTGTAGACTTGATGGAGATAGTCACAGAATTAAGCAGAACTAAGCAACGATGGTTAGAAGTGGATCCAAATTAGGATTCACCAAGAATAAGCAATACAAGCCAGCCTACTATGTAGGTGTGTCTTGGTCTCACCATATGTGGGTACAGAGGAGGAACACTCAGCCCGTTCCAGGGCTCTCAGGCACAGTTCCTGAAGGATGAGACTAGATGAAGCTCATATTTTCTTTCTAGTGGGATTCTGTTAGTCTGTGACTCTGGATCTTGAATACCAAACTTGAGAAGTTAGGAAGCAGTAGGAATGGGAGTTCTCTTCTCTTCTTCCTTTAACAGGGTATTTTATGTGTTAAGTGCCGGCCATGGTGAATTGTATGCTTTAGAGAAGAATTCAAACCCACTACAATGACTTTAACTTTTAATGTTTCTATTGGCAACTAGAGTATACATAAGGAAATAGAATGAGATAAGGTTTAAAGCACACAGGTTAATTGTAGTTTACACAAGCTAATGATTTAACACTTCAAGGTTCAAAAATACACTAGGTTTCAGTAGATATATAAAATACATGCTACATGTGTCTGCTAATTATTTCTATAAAATCTTTTTTCTCACTGGCTTATTTGGATAAATGCTCCCCCAAAATATTAAAAGCTTGAGAATATAGTTTATATGTTTAAAAGACAGTTCACATAGTAATAGTGTCAAACATTAGCTATAGGTTAGGAATGAAAGTGGTTCAGACTCTTGATTCATATTTGTTTGAGGAACTAAAATTCTGATTTTGTAAAAGTAATTTCATATTTGTAGTACAAAATGATACGTGAGTAGCAGCCACCTGCTAAAACATTTAAGAAACAAAGGTGAAAATATGAAACATAGAAAATTAAGACAACTTAATGCTAAATGCTATGTCTGATCATCACTAATAACCGTAACAGGGTAAAGAAAAAAGGTACCCAGGGTTTCTCTTCCAACACTGCTGCAGAGACTGCCTGTGGTAAGGGACCCCCCTGAGCCTCTGGTCTCAAATGCAGAGAGCATCTTCATTCCCTTTTCTGTCCTGCCCCCTCTTGGTAACCACAGAAAGTAACTGGGGAGAGGGGGAGGAGGAGGAGACGTGGATGCTGACCTATTCCGTTGGGTAGCGTGGTCATTCTGAGATGTGTTGCAGGTGGATGCAGGGAAGGATTGAAGCAGCAGATGGACTGAGAGATGTAGTTTGTACTTGCTGCTATCAGTCAAGAGCACAGTGCTAGAGAACAAGGAGGCTGGGGTGGTTCATTTGCCTTGGGAGCAGCCAGTGTCCTGATTGGTGATGCGCTGAGCCCTGGATGCCTCAGACTGTCTGCGTGCTTTCAGCTGTAGACATGTGACAGGCACACCCCTTTCACACAGAGTGGGGTCCAGGGAAGCCAGTCTGTCTCTCTCCCTCTCAACAGTTTTATCAAGGGGTAATTGACAGAATCATCTGCATGTATGTAAAGTGTACGTTTGCTAGGTTTTGCTGTGTGCACCCATGAAGCCATCACCACAGGCAAGAAGGCAGACATGTTCATCATCCCCAAAGTTTCCTCCTGCCCCCTGATGTTTTTACATCTAGACATTTGATTTGGTGGTTCTCTCCATTCTTTAGTTTCTCGAACATATGGAATGCAATCATAAGCACTGTTTCCTTGTGCTTATCTGCTCAGTCTTGCCTCTCTGTTGTCTCTGGTCACTTTGAGTTGATTGCTTTTTCTCCTTGAGATGGTTCCTAGTATCTTGCTTCTTTGCATACTTGATTTTATATTGCGTGGCAGATATGGAGTGCTGGCTATTTTTATATCTTACTTATTTTTGAGCTTTTTTCTTTGGTTAAGTTACTCAGAAATACTTGGATCCTTTTGGGTCTCACTCTTTAGCTTTGGTAGGCGAGACCGGATCCTTCTGTGTGCTTTCTCGAATTCCCCGTGAATATGGAGTTTTCTACTCTGCAGGCAGGGATTGTTGTATGAGCTTTGGTATCCTTTCCTATTATGCTTTTGGGTAGCTCTTTCCTCAGGCTTATGTAGGTTCCGCATAAGCTTGTGCTGAACAAGGGACCCCTCCTGCATGTCTCTGGGGTTCTTCTGTGCAGCTCTCTTACCCAACACTCTGCCTTGAGAACCCAGACTCCCAGACCCAACACCTTCACGTGAGGGTCTGCCTGAACCTGCCCTCCCTGTGCTGTAGCCTGTGCAGTCGTCTCTAGGCAGTAAGCTGGGGGTGCTGTAGGGCTCACCTTGTGTATTTCCTGCTTCTCGGGGCTCACTGCCCTTTGGTGCCTGCTGTTCAGGGTCTTCAAGACCTTTTCATATATTGTCTGATTTTTTAGTTGTCAGTCTGTCTCCTGATGCTCCATAGTACCCTGAACACAAGTTTCATAAGACAATCATTGTGAGATGGGAGGAGAGGTATGGAATTAGGGAATCATATCTTTGATGCTTGAGAAAGAGCATCTCTAAACAGCATTCAAAATCATGTCTCACATGGATGATTAGCATTTGTAATAAAGTAGAAGAAATCATGGCACTTCTTAAAAAGGATTGGAAAGTATTGAGGAGAGAACAAATTTGGATAAATAGGCAACAGAATTACTGAAAAGGGTGATAGATGAGAAAAAAAAAAGACAGTGCTAGGAAACTGAAAATGCAGTGGTGGAGTGAAATCCATATTGCATGTGGAAGTGAACTTAGATGATACTGCAGGATGGCCAAAGAATGTGGTGGGAATGATTTATTCTAAAATGCCCCAATTACTGCATTTTTTGCATATATAATTTTTTAAATACAATCGGAAGGTAAACAGCACCCTGCAGAAATATGTGTAGTACAGAACAAAGGGTTGATAGGGATGTTAACAGAAAAAGAATTTTTTAGCAGAAGCAGTGGATTTCCCAGGTGGTGCTTGTGGTAAAGAACCCACCTGCCAGTGCAGGAGATGTAAGTGATGAGGGTTTGAGCCTGGGTCGGGAAAATCCCCTGGAGGAGGGCATGGCAGTCCACTCCAGTATTCTTGCCTGCAGAATCCCATGGACAGAGGACCCTGGAGGGCTACAATCCATGGGGTTGCAAAGAGTTGGACTCTGCCGAAGTGCCTTACTTAGTACAGCATAGCAGAAGCAGCAACAACAAAACAAACAAACACCAGTGTAGGAGAGCTCTGGTTAAGGGGATGTTATCTCAGGTGGTTAACCGAAGAAGCAGCAGTTGTTACCGAGTAGTAAAGAACATCCGACTCGAAGAGTAATAGATCAAAATGCCTCTTAAGAGTGATCTAGTCACTGTTGAGGTTGGCCTGAGAGAAAAGGTGCTGTGGGCCTGGCCCCGCGGGCTCCTGCCCCGGTCCTGCGCAGTTAGCGCAGACAGACTCCCCAGGCAGTGAGATGCAGCCACGTGACCCGTGTAGCTGCACTCATGTCAACAGTGTGCTCTGTAAAGCAGGAAGTGTGACAGGTCACTGTGTAATAGTACAGGAAAATGCGACAGGTATACACTGAATTGTTCCTAGTGCTTTTCTCCCATTATAATCGATTTCCTTTCTTAAATTTCTCTTCTGCCTGTGTAGCTGCAGGAGAGATTAGGATTGCGTAATCCGGTTGGAAGAAGGGGTTCAGGTGCTTGTCCTGCTGCTGAATTTGCACAGCAAAGCCCTGTATGTAATAGATGTGCCGGTGGTGGGGGGTGGGGCTAGAGCCATCCCAGGTCACTTTGGCTGTGCCATTCTATGTCTTTAAAAAAACAAGCCCACCCTCCTGTGTACAAAGCCGCAGGCAGTTATTAGACACATTAGGTAGAAATAAAACTTTGCTCCGTGCCCAGTCTGATTATGTTCCAAAACATTATGTCACAGTTCTTTGACTTTTTAGGTGTCAGTAGGATTTCAGAAACTCATAGATTAGTCTGGGTCAAAGAAGGGACAGTAATTAAAATACAGTAGTGATGATTCAGTATTAATGGACAAGTTGCTCATTTCTGTCCCAGAGAACAATTATCAGAGAAAGTACTCAGCCATACAGATGGCCAACAGGCACTTGAAAAGATGCTCAATATCACTAATTACGAGAGAAACACAAACTCAAACTATAACGATGTATCACTGACCTGTTAGAATGGCCATTATCAAAAAGTGTACAAGTAGTAAATGCTGGAGAGGGCATGGAAAAAAGGGAATTTTTGTACAATGTTGGTGGCAATGTAAATCGGTGTCACCACCGTGGAAAACAGTATGGTGATTCCTTAAAAAACTAAAAAAGCTACCATATGATCAATCAGTCCCACTCCTGGGTATATATCTGGAGGAAAAAACCCTCTAATTTGAGAAGATACATGCACCCCAAGGTTCATAGCAGCACTATTTATAATAACCAAGACATGGAACCAACCCAAGTGCCCATCAACAGATACTTGGCTTACTCAGCCATGACAAAGAATAAACGACTGCGATTTGCAGAGCCATGAATGAATCTAGAGAATATTATACTTGGTAAAGTAAGTCAGACAGAGAAGGGCAAATATACACGTGTGGAATCTAAAGAAATAATACAAATGAGTCTATTTACAAAACAGAAGCACAGTCACATAGAAAACAAATTTATGGTGCTGATGCCCCCCTGCCTTGGGGATGGCATAACCGTAGCATGTTTTTCTGTGATTTTCACAGCTCTTTTCCTGTCTAACCAAAAAAGTGGATCTCTGGGTAAAAATCATGTTCTCCTGTTCATCTTTTTCTTTCAGCAGCTTTATTGAGGAGGTATCACCCATACACCATACAACTCACCCATTTTAGCTGTGTGATTCTATTGCTTTGAGTATATTCAGAGTTGTACATCTATCACCTTACTCAATTTGTGAATGTTTTCATTAGCCCGAGAAGATAATCCACATCCCTTATCTGTCAATCTGTTCACTTTCAAAAAGAAAAAAAGGAGTTTATCCAGAAGCCATACAGCAGGTCTACAGTAAACTGAACTGTTTGCAGAGATATTTATAATTATAAAATTTTATCTTTGTGGCAGTATTATAACTGTTGTTTTTGTGTGACTTTATGTAGCAATGAAATATTCATTTCTCAGGAATGCTAATGGTAAACGTTACGTGATACAGTGTAATCATGAGTGATAGCCTTTGCTGTATTCTGTTGGCTGGAAACAAGCCACAGGTCCCCTCTGTGTTCAAAGAGGTGCTTACGTAGAGGTGTGGATACTGGGAAAGTGGAGGTCACAGGCACCATCTTAGAGCCTGTCTGCCATGACCCTCAGCAGTAGGCCAGTGCTGACTATTTCACCAGTGATTAAACTGAGCCATAGAGATTTTCTTGTCAGTGGTCATAGAACAGTAGTCATTATATATGGAACTTCTTTATGTTAGAATATTTCCTGGCTTAATCTCTCTACCTACTTCAATGGAAAAGTAGGTAGAGACCCACTTGCTTAGATCTGATTCCATCTCAGGCAGTTCAAGCTTCACACCTGAATGGTCACTTATGCCACTGGTTCCTGGGCTTCTTGTGACTCAAGATGCTAGGTATATATAGTACTTTTTGTAAACTGAAAAGAACTTGTATGGATGAAAGCTGGTACTGTGACTTACTAAAGTTATGGTTTGAGAATCTGGCATTTGGAATGCTGGTTTACTAAGTTTTTATTTAGTCAAAGTGTATTAACTTTTTAACTATAACCTTGACTCAGATGTTATTAATACTGGTATAAATGATTATTCTGGGAGAGTGATTTTAAAATTCTAAGTACATGAGAAGCTGAAAAGTAACTATAAAAAACAGTCGTGCTAATCTGAGAAAACTTCCTAAATTTTGGAAGAAGAAATAGATAACCGATCATGTTCTTGCTTGTATCGAGAGATCAAGTTTTAAAAGTTTCTGATCTTTAACTATTAAATGGAAAAACTGTAGGTAATATCCAGTGGAGTCTTTTTCTTTATGTCTGCTGTACTCTTTGGTTTGATACAGTTCATTCCTACACTTGGGTGTGTGTGCAAGAGAGAGACCGAAAAACCTGATTGATATATAACATTTTTCATTGGATTTGGTTTTTTACTTAGTATGGTTAGAAGTTAATATTTGATCTCTGGCTCAAATTTTGGAGGTGCTGTTTTTATTTAATGAAAATCTGTAACAAGTGAGTTCTTCTGTCCATGAAGCTTTTTTTCCCCCATCCATTGCTCTATCTGCTCATCAAGGACTGAGAGGCTCACGTGGCAATGTTCCTCTTGTAGCCAGCTGGCTAGCTGTTTCACTGTTCTCCCTCCACAGCATGGCGTTAACAGGAGCAGGGCAGTACCTTGAGGTGCTAGTTCCCAAACGTTGCTGGCATCATCTGGGTGTCTTAAAATACCCTGTTTTCTGACCTCTGTGCCCACATACTCTGATTTGATAGCCATATGATGATGCCTGGACGTTGGGAGTTAATACCTGTCCCCAGGTGCTTCTGATGGATGGCAGAGTTTGTGAACATCTAGCTGTATTAAGGACTGAGGGCCTGGAATAATCCATGTTGGGTCAAGCAGGATAAGAGATTTTTGAAAATGAGGTTCGTAGCACCTGGGATTCTGCATTTGATAATGCAGTTTTGCAAAGTCTGGAAAAGATCTTGTATTTGGAAATGAAACTGGTGTGCAGTCAAGTTTCTTCCACAAATGGAAGTTTGGCTTTATGAGCCCCATTAAATCTGTTTTTGTCAACTCCCTAAGTTTAGGCCTTTCTTAACGTGGTGTGTGAAAAACCAAAATGGCACAAGGAGATGAACAAACAAATCCCCAGAAACTCAGACTGTTTTAGTAACTAATGAGAAATTTTCCCACGCATTAATCAGTGCTAGCTAAAAAAGAAAAAATAAAGTCAAAACCTATTTAAAATGTGGAAAAATTGCTTCCTAATATCTTAACAGAGAGAGACTGAGAACACACAGCATTGAGTCGTCAGGAAAACTGAAGATCTCCCCTGAGCAGCACTGGGATTTCACTGCAGAGGACTTGAAAGACCTCGGAGAGATTGGACGAGGAGCTTACGGTTCTGTCAACAAAATGGTCCACAAACCCAGTGGGCAAATAATGGCAGTTAAAGTAGGTGATGCCCGCGGTTGTTCTGGGTACTTTAACCCGTGAGGCGTGGTGTCTGGGCGTGGCGGTGCCACTGCTCTTCCTGCTGTCGTGGTGACCCGTGGGGCCACACAACTCTCCCGGTTCTTCTGCGGGCGGTGTTCTTAACTGCTGGCATGTTTTCTCCCCCCTGGAAACATGAATTGTGACCTGTGCATGTTCCCTGCACCCCTGGCATGATGCATTAATGTGTTTTGAACTCCAGGCCCTTCCGCTGCCAAGGTGAGTTCCGGTCGGGCGGCCGCACCCCGGGGACCTGGGCGGTGCTGCGGGGCGCCAGGCGGGAGCCGGACGAGGAGGCTGCGCTCTGGGTTGGGCGGGGTGCGGGGCTAGGGCTAACAGCAGGCTCACTGACGGTTTCCCGGAAACCACGCACATGCTGTTGCCACTAACCTCAACCTTACTCGGTCCTGACCGGCTCGGCTGCTCTGTGCGTATTTCATCTCCACTCCGTAGGGCCCCGCGCCCAGGGTGTGCTGACACGCGTGCTCTGCGACGGTGCTGCCGCCTCTGTCAGTACCGTGACTGTCGTGAGGGGCCACACGTGCAGACTGGCCCGAGCACGGCGCCTGGCAGGCTGACGTTGGCACCTGGGAGTAGCGGAGAGTTTCCACCGTGTCAGTGTAGTTGTTTATCTGTGCACTCAGATGTTTAACTGAATGTTCCCTCTCTGTAAGATATTTCAGGACAATTGATGATGGCTGGGGGCGATTTTAAATGAAAAAGGGAAACATGAGATAAGGCCACACTCTCATCGAACTTAAAATTCTTGCTGGAACAAATACTTTCCCAGTTTGTAAGAATTGAGAATGGATTTGCAGACAGACGTAAGCGAATCATCTTCCTGGTAGCCCCCCCAATTTGAAAGGTTATCAACATGACTTGATGAGAGGAGTTGCCTGTTTTCCTTCTTGACTTTTGGGAGTGGATTTGTGTCACATTAATGTAAAAACGCTTCCTGTATTGAAGTTTATTGTGAGTGAAGTGTTACTCTTTTAGCCTCCTTCACTGTTAAGCAGTTTTCTTTGCTGGGTTGTGTAAAACTGATGAAAAATTGATGGTGGGACGAAATTGTAGGATTCTCCCTATGGAGCGTAACCTGTTTTTGGCCGTATTTCTTTTAAAATGTGGTGAGAACTATAGACTTTTTCTTGGGAAGATACAACATTTTGCATGTAACTATAGACCTCTCAACATGCACAGGCTGAACCTCTGCTTTGGATTATCTGTTGAATGAAAATGTTGTTTTCCTTGGAAGGTAAAATAACTTCTCTTTATGCTGTGCACTGTAGTGTGAGTGGAAAGAAGTCATTTTATTTAGACTGCTCTGCACAAGCTTTGCATTGTCCTTATGTACTGTCCGTGCATGACTCCCACTTTTACGTGGCAGAGGCTGAAGGAAAAACTATCCTGTAAACTGAAGTTCTAGACGTTTCTCCCAGATGCCAGGGAAGTTACTTTTAATAATTATGTCCTGCGTTTTTCAGTCTGCTTCACTCTGTTGATCAGCAGCATAATCTCTTTTGGTAATATGGATAGACTGTAGCCAGGGTTAATAAGTTTTAAAGGTAAACAAAGAAGTTCCTTCATTTTGATGTTGAAGATTTTGATTTTAATTTGCTGACATTTGCAACTCTATAATGCTTACTCAAGTTTTGAGAGAATTCAAGAGAGAAACTAGGAAACTTCCGTCATCTGACTGAGAAACGCTTCTCAGGTGGTCTCGGGACCTGCAGACGGATGCCTGTCACATCTGCACTCAGCAGGTGATACCGTCTCTCTGTCACCTTGAATTCTTGAGCAAGCATGACAGTTTAGCATGGGGCTGCTGGGAGGGCAATTTAAAAAGAAGGAAAAAATGAGACATGGCCACGCTCTCGTTGAACTGGATAATGTGACATTCCAGTCAAGGTATTGATTGGGTGTAACGATTGGAATCCGTGAATTTGAATAATGATGGAAGAGTAAGTGTTTGTGCATTCATGTAATTAAAAATTGGCATCCGTTTGATGACTGATACACGCCATAACTGCATATTTTTAAATGTATTGTTGTTGGTCTCTTTGTAAATACTTAGCTTTTCCTCACACCCGAGAGAGTCTATTTGCTCTTCATTTTGGCTCACAGACCAGATCGACAAGTACAGATACACAGAGGCATTGTGTGATTAAGGATTTAGGTGTGACTTTTCACATGGACGGCTCTATTCCTGATCAAGTGCTGGATTTAGCTCTGAGATAAGGAGATTTAAAGGAACTGTGAGATAGCAGTTCACACTCTTGCGAGTCCTCCTTGATGTCAGGGAAATGAGATGGCCACTTGAAGGAACTCCACACTGTCGTCTGATGCACTTTGGGAACGTATTGCCACAGGGTCTTTTAGAGGTCAGGGAGGACGTCCTCTGACACTGGCCCTTCGGGCTTGGATCAGCATCCTCTGCGATAGCATTTCATGCCCCAGTTTGCATGATGGTGGAATAACCACTGGACGAACACATGAGACACACAGTCACCATCCTCTGGGAGGGAAGTAGGTGTCTGCTTAGCTCTCTGGCAGGGCTGGTTGTCATGGGGAAGGAGCCCAGGGTTCAGACCAGACAACTGAGGAAGCAGTCCGGGTTAGAGAAATTCACATCTGGGAGAAACCCCTAGCGGAGTTAGTCCCAGATGATCAGAATCTGACCCAGGCAAATCCAGGGACACCGGAGGGAAGAATCAAGAGGAGCTGTCTGTGGCTAGAGTGGGGAGGGACGGCTAACTAGGATTGCCACCCAAGGGCCGGAGGAGCGACCTCATGCAGGCCTGGACCACTGCTGTCCTGTTGGTAGGTCCAGATTGACTTCTTGAAGGAGCCTGCCCAGTTCTTGTTTGTAGGGAGAGTAGGAAAGAATGAAAATGGAAGGGAGAGGAAATAAAAGAGAGTGAAGATGGAAGGCAGTGTGGTTAACAGGGGAGTCAGGTTCTCATCTCAGTGGGGAATGGACCTGATCTGACCGTTGGGTAGGGTAGGGAGGTGTAAGCATTGTCATCGTTAAGATGAGCTTTGAGTCTTCTAAATGAGAAGTTATCTAGGTTGATCGGGAAAACAGACCGGCTCTTTGAAATTTGCTGCATAGGCCACACCGAGTTAGTGATGTGATTGTACATACATTGAAGGGTTTCAGGTGTTTTCCATTTCTTGGTGATCTGCCTGACTTGTTCCTTCTGCCCTCAGTGTTTTTCTCTACTCTTCCAGCTTTCCTGTAGCATTGGTTTAATTGTTCGTGATCCTGAGCTGATCACCTGATCTTGATTCTTGCATTCTTGCCTCTCCTTGGTATTTGGATCTTGACGCCAGTGTCCCTGACCTAGAATTGAGACCTAGGTTAACCCGATGGCTGCTGGGAAGGGCCAGAGCCTCCACATGTGGTGTCAGCACGCACAGCCCTGCCCTCCCTGGGCCACGTGATCTGCTCACTTGCAGGCCTCCTGTGTGGACGGGCCACTGTGGGAGGAGGTGGGGGTCTGCAGAGCAGGGCTGGGTTTCATTTCCCTGCCACCTCGGGTAGTTTTGTTGATTCTCAAGGGCCCACAATGCTAGTATTTGATTATCCAGATCACTTGTGGGATGCAGAAGCCATGGCTGTCTTTTTTTGAATTGAGACTGAATTTCAGTGTCTTAAGCTCTCATTTGGCTAGATCAGGGGGCTTATTAGGAAGACCAAATGGATAGCCCCATATGATTTCATCTTGCTGATGTTGCTTGAGTGTTGTGAATGAAACATGTCAGTGGAGCACTTCCGGGGAGGGCAGATCCCAAGGAATGGTGGGGCTGTGTGCCCCGCCCCCCCGAGTCCCTGGTACTGTGGGGCTGCAGCTCCTCTTGTGCCTGGTTTCTTTTGCTGTTGCTCCTAGTGTTTTGCTGACTGTGGGTTCTTTCTGTTGACAGAACTGTGTTTACCAGCAAATACAGTGGACAGCATCAGTGCTCTTCTGGGTGTCACGGCGGAGTGGAGTTGTGCTGTGTGTGTGCTCTGGTTGGTGTGTTGTGATGCCTGCCTGTATCAGAAGCCCCCGGGGCGACAGCTCTGAGGAACCTCTGGTGTCCAAGTGGTATGGTTTGGAAATGGTCGCTCTAGGTGAATCTAATCAGCCATTCAGTGTTTCTGAGGACTCTGGATACCTAGTTTCTGAAAGCCTTTGTCTTCACTTGACTGACCCGACTGAATTGTGATGTAGGACTGTATCCCAGCTTGTGGATAATAGTTATTTGGGGAAGCGCCCGTCTCACCACACCTCTCTCTTAAGTGAGAGAGATGTTTGGCACACCTCTGCACATTTTCTGCCATTCTTTGTTGTCTCACAACCATGCCTCTGAAACTATCAGATTTCTCTCTTGTCTCACTGTATTGTCATGGCTCCCAAGGTGGTGATCTGTCATTCATGATCTTCAGGCCCTTGCATACTTCAGTGCTGAGGTTAACAGTGTGCTCTTTACATGTGGGTGATGTCATTAGGGAAGGGGAAGATGATACCACACTTGTCAAGACATATCAAGCTTATCCTCAGAGTAAGTAGCTTGTCCCATGATGTAGCACATGTTTTTGGAACTGATCTCACAAGTTGTCTGATGATGCACAGCAGAAATACGTAGAAGGAATTCAGTATCCTCAGTGAGAAGGAGGGGAGGTCCTGCTGTTAATTTGATCAAGATACATTTCAAAGTTCATTAAATAGATTCTAAGGACTTGGATGGGTTTCCCAGGTGGCGCTAGTGGTAAAGAACCCACCTGGCAATGCAGGAGATGTAAGACGCCTGTTCAGTTCCTAGGTGGGGAAGGACTTGGATGGTTTTACAATTAAGAATTAGTATTCTTTCTTCCTGCCTTAGTAAAAGAGTGTGTTTTCATAATTTAAAACAAATGATTTAACACACACAGTTTGTTACTCTTTGACATTAAAGGCAGTTTTGCATTTGTGATCAGCATTACAAATACTTTTTTTTTTTCCTTTTTTAAAAATGGTTTGCTTTGGCTAATGTTTCCATCTGCTTTGACCTTATTAGTGACAGTATTGTGAGGTATCAGGGACATTTTTGTGTGTGATCTGTTTAGAAGACTCCAGCAGTGAAGGCTGAGATTCTTGCTGCCTCTGTGGGGCAGAGAATCTTTGTTTTGAAATGAGGAAACTGAGAATGCCTAGGATTTCCTGCAGCTCAGAGGAAGGGGGCAGCCCACTGATGCTCTGCAGTGGTTTCTGGGGTTTCTGCCTTTGCATCTGAAGTGAATTCTAGATGTTGCTGCTGGGAAAGCAGCGTATTTCTCTGTAAGGATCCAATGTTTGTAGGAATCCAGGGGGCCTTGGGGATCTGAATGTGATCCTTGCTCCCCTAGCCCCCGCCTCACTAACTGAGGTTGATCTGAAGTCAGCCACTGAGTGGCAGGGGAGTCTCCGTTGTGTTGTATTCTTAGATACTAACCTTAGGAGGAGTGTTTGGCAAGGAAAGCATCATGAACAAGGTTGCATGTCTGGCATAGCAGTGTTGGTGTTTGTGGGAAGTGGACACTTTGAAAATCCATTTATTACAATTACATTGATTAAGAAAGCCTTATCCTCTTCGTTGTTTGATTTTAAATGAAATGCTGTCAAGCCGTCACTCTGTCCCTCTTTAGTTTCTGTGGCGAGGAGTCTGCCCGAGACCCCATGCCTCGTGGCAGTGTGGGGTCTCGGTTCCCCGGCCAGGCATTGAACCTGCACACCCTGCAGTGGAAGCGCAGAGTCTAACCACTGGACCACCAGGGAAGTCGCGCCTCATCCAACTTTAAGGTTTTGATATCAATAAATGAAAATTTCTCGTAACTTGAGGCATTTGTCAGCACATTTGATTTCCAAACATTCAGATTATGAGAGAATTTAGGTAGTATAGTTGGCTTCACCTTTGCTTGCATTTCCAGTGTCCTCGTTAAGGACAGCTTTATAAGGGGAAGGACGTTTGTTCTCCCTGACATGCTCCACTTACTTATTTCAAATGGGAGAAATCTTTTCCATACACATTGCTTTGATGTTCATTTAGAAAAACTTTCCTGGTAGGGACTTTTATTACTAAGTATTCTGTCACATGACTCATTGATTATTTAAGTGTTTTCCCATGTGAATCACTTACTGAATTATGAACTAAAATCATTAATTTGAATCTACTGCTGTTGTAGGAGATGTATGCTTATAATTAATCCCCTCTTTGAGTCCTTTAGGCCTTTTGAATTAGTTTATTTTATTAATTGCTACGTATAACAAATGTTGCAGTGTGACCCTAAAGCTTTAGTATAACTGAGAGCTAGCTGCTTTTGGTCAGTTTCAAGCAATTGGGATTTAATACCAGTCGCTCCCCTTGCTCTGCCCGTCACTTGGACGAGATGTTCAGAAAGTGTGCAGAGGTGATGACAAGTGTCCAGGAGCAGAATCTGTTTCATGGTTGAGCAGCAGGCCCTCCAGCAGCCACAGGTTCTCTTCTGCGCTGGCAGTAGTACTCAAGAATATTTTACAGATGAATAGGTTTTCCTCCCATGCTCACGATCTCAAACTACAGCTGTGCCAGGAGCTCTGTCTCCAGTTCGGTTAGTAATAATCTTGTGTATCAGTCAGATACTGGGGCTTCAGTTAGGCCTGCAGTTCATGTAGTAACATGTATCCTTTCTGCAACAGCAGCAGCGTTTTTAGAAATTGGTCCTCAAGAGCCAAATATTGATGATAACTACTAAGGTTTATCGTAAATTTAGAAAGCCATCTAACCCATGTACAGAAAGAAAAAACAAACTAGCAAGGAGGGCATCTTTTAAAACAGTATTTTGTAAGTGTGTGTATTAGTATATTTACACTTGTAAATATAGAAAAGTAGAAAAAAATAGTGAAAGTGAAAAAAATTCTTTAAATCTATTAATAGTGCCAGTTCTTTAATTATTAGTTCTTTGTCCTTTAAATGTAGAAACATAGGATTGTTAAATGTTTTTAAAAAGAATTACCTTCCCAAATTAGTATTTTCACAGCTACACTTTTAAAGTAAAGTGTAAAGTGTTAGTTGCTCAATCGTGTCCCAACTCTTTGTGACCCCATGGACTGTAGCCTGCCAGGCTCCTTCGTCCATGGGATTTTCCAGACAAGAATACTGGAGTGGTTGCTATTTCCTTCTGCAGGGGATCTTCCCAATCCAGGGATCGAACCCTGGTCTCCCGCATTGCAGGAGACCACCTGAGCTACCAGGAAAGTCACACTTTTAAAAGTTCTATTTTTAAAACAGGAGTTAATGTAATTTAAATGTTTATAAAAATTATCAGTGTTTTGAACAAATATAAATTACATTTCCGGACTAATTTGACTTTTTAAAAATATCTCTTTTGAGCAGACATTATGCCATTGTTGATATAAAAGCAAGATTATTCTCCAAACTATGAAAATACACAAATGCGGGGGGGTTCTTAATTTTAAAAGTACCAATATTACTTGTTTTTATTTTTCATTCTTTCTCTTTTTTTCTTATTTATCTGGGCAGGACATTCAGTGTGAGAGTTTAAAATCAGTATATACAAGATGAATTTTAATTCGTAAATTTTATTTGGTATGAGGTACTGTAGCTAGCAAGCAGGCTATAGATTTTAAGTTATAAAATCAAATTTGTTTGTATTTGGAATATATGGAGTTCCTCATTTAGTGTGGAAAAATAAAAATGAGAGACTGACTTCTTTTCCTTATATACCTGCTTATTGTCTTGTCATGTGAAATACATCTTGTATACTCTGTGCCTCTGGCTTCTCTTCTGTAAAATGCACTCAAGAATTATAATTGACTGCCTTCATCCCTTTCGAGAACATCGAGGACACGTGCCTTGAAGTCTTTGGAAGACTAAATGCCACCTTGTGTATTTTTGTATACTAACTTGCCTTGTAAGTATGTGCTGTGTATTGTAAGTGGCGCAGTGTGACATCGTAAACTTTTTTATGAGAACAGCAGCTGTTTGCATGCCTCCACATGAACCTGTGACTTTGTTACTGTTTCACACTTTCTGAACCTGTTTCTTTGCTGTGCATAGTGGGAACTGTCCTCTGAACATCTCCACGTTCAGCACAGAACCTGGGTGGGCGACGGGAGGTGGGTCCTGGTCTTCTGGGCCTGTCTGCTGGTGCTGTGCAGAGATGTTACCGAGGGGGCGTGGGGATGTGTCCCCCAGGTCTGCACTGTAGGGATGGAGAGGGACTCGTCACTTGGGGAGCAGACAGCCAGCCTCCTGCTTCCTCACTGTCAGGTTTGCGTGCACATGTCTATGTGCCTTGCAGTCTGAGTCGTGGATTGGAGGGTCAGGTAGACCGTTGTTTCTAACACACAGAAAGTGTGGTGAAGGGGGGATGCCAGTATAGGGTTTGGGAGACTCGGGTTGTAGTCTGGGGGCTGGTTCTCACTTTTACCTGTTCTGGGCTGTTTTCCACGTGTAAAGGAGGAGGCGGCTGGGCATAAGGACGCAGGGGGAGCGAAGGGGGCCATTCTTGCACTGAAAGCCTTGCTTGCATACCATTCTGAAATGGTGACTAACAGCATGTAGAGTCCTCAGAAATCCTGAGGATTGTTTGTGTGAACTGGTTCAAGGCTGGCTCCTCAGGACTTTCTTTGTATTTGCATGTGGGGCTGGTTTTCAGTGCCCCACAACTTGGTTGCATTCCTGCCAGCGTGATCAGTAAGCATTTGTGGTTAAAAGCCTGGGTCCCTCAAAGCATTCTTAAGGGCCGTACTGTGCAGGTTTTTTTTTCTAAGTGCTATTGTGTTTTTCAGTGATAAATTGTTCTTATAAAGTATAAGGAAGATTATAATTTTTATGTGTGGTTATTTAGTATTTGTGAAGTTTGCTTGGAAATTTTCAATCTTGTGGAAGTGGCTTTTCTTTAGTTTGTAAAGTCGTTTTGTGTTTTTGTGATGCCTTTTGTCCTTCTTTTTCAGAGAATTCGGTCGACAGTGGATGAAAAAGAGCAGAAGCAGCTCCTCATGGATTTGGATGTAGTGATGCGGAGCAGTGACTGCCCGTACATTGTTCAGTTCTATGGCGCACTCTTCCGAGAGGTAGGAACAGGCCATGTGGGTCTTAGCTGACCAGTGGACAGCTACTTGGATTAAGTAAGAGAATGGCAGCATTTGATTCTCATCTTCAGTTCAATGCCTTACATTAGTAATATATTGATTTCTCAACATTTTAGTATATCACCATGGTAATTTACTCCTAATTTCTGCTGCTCATGTTCCTTGGATTGGGGGTGAGTTTGTCATTTGTGAATGCTGTATTTCCTTCTTCATTTATAAATATTTTCTGTTTTTTAAGAACCTGGCACATCAGCTGGCTTCTAAATATGTTACTGTTTTTAGATCTGTCTCTCTTATCCTTGAGCTCCCTCAGTACCCCCCAATCCCCTTTTTAAACCTTTATTCATTTCCATCGTCTGCCTTTAACACAAGCATTTATTCGTGTCTACCCACAATCCTGAGTAAAATCCATCAGATAGGGAAATTAAAGCTATGGTAGAAATCCTTTCATTTTATTCCATTTTCTAGATTTCTATATAGAAACTAGAGCTTCAATTTCTTGGTTTCAGGATCATGTTTCTCTTTTGGCCTCTGCCTATTCTGTGTCCTGATGTAGGTTATAACTTCCGCCTCCAGCTCTCAGCATACTTACTGGCTTCCGGTCACCCTGTTACCTAAAGCAGGAAGTGAGTTAGGTCAGGAAGTAGAGCTGGAGCTATCAGTGAATACATGTGGTGTCCTGGACAGTTGTCACACGCCTGTGATGTTCATTTAGGGGAATGGGACTTGAGCTGAACACTTAAGCATTTTAAATACTCATTCTCATTTTGAAAATGTTAGGATGAGCTGGTACCAGTGGGTTTGTTATGAACTGGTGAGAAAAATATGTGTCCCACCCCTTCTCCTTTTTGGGACTGGGTCACAGAGAGTATAGTCTTGGTTTTGTTATTGTTGTTGACTTAAAAAATACTATGTTGTGAGACTGAACTGAATGTTACACTGAATAGAAGTATTTACTAATAGAAATATGAACTCTTAAAATCAGAGAAGACCTTAGAGGTTCGACAGTTAATTCTTCGCTAGTCCTGAAGTTTTTATGTATTCTTCTGTACTCTTGATAGATGATGATAGTAACTGGTAGCGTTCTCCTTCATGATACTGCCATCCCTTTGTTGAATCACTAGTTAATCACTAGGTAGTTCTAGACTTCCCTAGCTGCTTCTACTCCTGTCCTTGTACTTTTGACTTGAGTGTTCGTCTTTATGACCAGGTCTATTGAATTTCTTAACTTTCTTCCCCATCTCACATAGTGTTACATCGTTCACATCAGCACACACAGTCAAGAGTACAGACACAGAGCTGCACCCTGGACTCAAGCATTATACACTGTCATTTTGTTTGCAAGATGATGAATCTGGAACTTTCTTCATGTTGCACGGGTTATATAAAAGGTGGTGACACTGGCTGAATTTAGTCACCTCCTCCCTTTCTGACCCTACTTCTGCCATATATTTTCCCTTTCCTTCCCTGCACCTCCCCACTCCCCCCAGCGCGCGCACACACGCGCACACACACACACACACACACACACACACACACACATACACGACATTGGCTGAAGTTAGCACCTCCTCCCTTTCTGACCCTACTTCTGCCATATATTTTCCCTTTCCTTCCCTGCATCTCCCCACTCCCCCCAGCGCACGCACACACACACACACACACACACACACACGCACACACACACACGTGTTTAGTATAACTACGGAAGTAAAATTGACAGTTGGCTGCGCTGTGGGATTATCAGCATAATCAGGATAACAAATGTACCCATCTCTCCTCAGCTTCCTTGTGCCCCGTAAGTACTACACACTCCTCTCTACTCCACTGTCCTCAGGCAACCGCAGGTCTGCTTTCTGCCATGTGAATTAATTTGCATTTTCTGCGGTTTTATGTAAATGGAACCATATAGTGTGTACCACTCATTTGTTTGTTGTCTTTCACTCAGCATAATTACTAATATTTTGCAGTTCAGTTTCTTTCAAAGAGTTCTATTCAGGTTATCTGTTTCTCCTTGAGTGACACTTGGTTGTTTGATTATATTTTCTGAAATCTGTGCCTTTTATAACCTGTCAAGTTAGTTGGTATAAAGTTATTCATGACAGCTCTATACTATCATTGTAACACCTGTGGAATCTTTAAGTGATGTTACCTCCCTCTCTCTCTCACACTCCTGATATGATTTGTATCTAATTTATTTTTTCCTGATTAACCTGGCGAGACATTTTGCCTCATTTATTAGATGTATTCCCAGCTGTTTTTTCCTTTCCAAATGAGTGGTGTCTTTTTAAACATTTCATTTTCTGGGTGCTTCCAGTTGGTATATAAATATTATGTTATTGGTTTTGTCTGGATATTGTCTCTGAAACCCTTATCTTGATCTTAGTAGCTAAGTTTTGCTAACCTCCACCTTCCTGTTCAGTAAATCCACGTTCAGTAATTTTTATTTTTGTGTTTCAATTGTGTGGTCATCCTGTGTTTTGCTTGAACATGGAAGTAATGTTGCTGTCAGTGCCTTTTGAGGCGCCTCTGACTATTCCTCTTTTTTTTTTTTTTTTTTTTTATAAACGCAGCTCATGNGCAGCTCATGCTGCTATCCCGTTATGGCTCAGAGGAACTGCCAGGAGAAAAACGTTTCCATTAGTTATGTGCCTTAGAAACTATGAGGATTTCTCCCTCATTCCATGATCGCTCTTTGTCTTTTGGTTGCTTTCCTATTTTCCATCCTTTTCCCCTTTCCCCTCATTTTCTTAACTCTTGTTTTTAGCCCCTGCTGGACACTTTACTTTGTGCTTTACATGAGTTAACTCATTTGATCTTCATCAGAGTCCACTGAGGATGGGGCTATCCCATTTCATAGATGTGGAGTTGATGGGGCCCAAGCTGATGCAAGTAGAAAGTGGGAGAGCCTGAGTGAGTACATCAGGCCTTCACACTCTTTAACAGTGATTTTCCCACTTTACTCTGTTACTGCAGTTAAGCTCCCTCCTCACTGTTTTTCTAAGTAGGTGGCTTAAATCTACTTTTTCTCTAATTAAGAAATTCTAGTAAATCTGTTGAAATGGTGTCTTTAGATAAAAATAAATTCAAGTGTGTGTGTTAGGCTAATAGTGTTAGTCTCTTGTGAAGCCTGAAGAGCACTGAAAAGAGAAAGAGACCTAAAGAGGAAAGTTTGGAATAACTGTAAGTGCAGGTTCCCTATGTCAGATCTGCTTTACAAGTCATCATTCTGCAAAGATGTGGAGCTATGTGACTGTGGTAGCAGACGGTTCTGTTTTAAGAGTGAGATTATTCATCTCAGCAGTCATGACCGCACGTGCGCTCTCTGCATGTAAAAGGTGTTCTCTGCACTGTAGGTGTTGTTAGGAGAGCGGAGTTAAGTCAGCTGGATTCTGTTTAGGGCTCTGTCACTGATTAGCAGTGTCGTTCCGAACAAGCTGCTTTACTTTAGCAGGCATTGATCTCTCAGATAATCCAGGCCAAGTGTCGGGGTGGGAGGTCCGTACGAGAAAAATCTCTGAGGATACATCTGGATCCAAAAATTAGTAACCACACGCAGAATTTTGTACAGGTAATTTTTGTCATCATCCATATCTCTTTCCATTCTCCGAGTGCTGCGTAGCCCTTGTTTACATGAGCACGCAGCGGACAGCGCTGTGAACGTGGCGTCTGCCTGCAGTCGTGTTTTCTCCTGCATGCCTAGTGAGCTGTATGGTTTTCAAAATATTGTGTCTAATCCTTTTAATAATGTACCACTTTTTCTTGTGAGATCATTCAGAGGTTTCTAGTTTGTTTTTGTTTCTTTTTTCCTTTTTTAATTTGTGAACTATTTAAGTTAGATCTCTAGTCAGGGAGGGAGCCTATCAAAGAGTATAGGCACTTTTATTTCTCTTGTTTTATTGTCAAATTGCATTCAGGCTGGTTTAAAACACCCTACAGTGCTGCCAGTAGGTTTTGAATGGTTTGGTTTGATTATAGCCAGCATTTGTTCATTTAAGGAGTGTTTATTGAGCCCTTGTCCTGGTGGAGTGTGTGCTCCAATAGAAAGATCAATGAAAAACATAAGCAGAGAAGAATGGTATTTTATATTAGAAGATGGGGAGCACTCTACGAGTAGAGCAGGTAATGGGATGTGAAGAGGATGACTCGCCCTGGGAATCAGGCATTTTCATCGTTGGCCACTGAGAAGGTAGCGTTTGAACAAGGACTTTAGGCATTGGGTTTGCTTTATGTATATTTTTTCTTTCTTTTTTATGAATTTGAGAAGCTGATATAATATGTCAAGATTACTGTAATCTGTTTACTTTCTTAGTGAGAACAGTTTCCCACATATTTTCTATTTTTATATTTAATTTTGGCAAAGTTTGAAACTTTCATGAAAATCCAAAGGTTTTCTATGTAAGACTGTGCCTGTCCTTAAAATTAAGAGTGGAGAAGATTGGGCAACTAAATTTGTGTTTGAACATAAGAATATTCAGTCTAGGGCTTTAATAAGGAACAAAAATTGCCACTCATTTACAGTTTGGAAAAAAAAAAATTCTTCTGCCATTGTATTTCTGTTTTAAGTGAAGGAAAGTTGTGCTTAATGTTAAGCTGTGTAAGAGTGACTTGTGTCTGTTATTTTGTAGGGTGACTGTTGGATCTGCATGGAACTCATGTCTACCTCGTTTGATAAGTTTTACAAATATGTATATAGTGTATTAGATGATGTTATTCCAGAAGAAATTTTAGGCAAAATCACTTTAGCAGTAAGTACCTGGTTTTCAAATTGTTTGGGCTATATATACATGCATAAAGATGTTGCTGGAGTTCTGAATGTCCTTCACAGAATGTTATTGACCTGCCTGGAAAATCATTTGTAATAGGAAAAGAGACAAAATCTCTTCTGTGGGGTCATTAACAAAATAAGTCATAAGAACAATTTTCAAAGTACCAATCTAGAGATACTTTTCATTGTTGAAAAGTACATGTTGAAATCATACATTTCAATAGTAAATACTGCAGTGTTCTTGTCATTAAAATCATAGTGAGCCATAATAGATTGTGCTGTAAATAAGGCTAGAAAAAAGCAATTTTCTGTTCCTCTTTCCCTTGTTTCTTTAACTAGTTTTAAATAGGTTATATCATTACAGTTCCCCTTAAATTAATTAGAATTGCAGCAGTTTCCTTGAAGTTCTTTAAGTTAAACTCTTAACCCAAGTCTGTTTTCTTTTGTTTTAAGATTTGGGCTGTTCTGTCTAAACTAAAATTGTTGACCAGCAATTTCAGTAACCAACACTACTACTAATTTGATAAAATAACTTTTACCATAGTTCAAAAAAAGAAACGAAGTTCTGTTTTGCTTATGTATTTATAGTTTTGAAAGTGAATTCACAATCATTTTCTTTCTTGTTCTTTTAGCTAACAAAGGTCATTCACAATTTTTTCATAAAAAGTAACATTATTTTTAATAGGGTATAATTAATAAGATTTCTTAGAAACCCCTGAGAATCTGAATTAATGGTGACCTGGGTTAGTGGATGTATAAACTAAACTTCATAGGAAACTGTAAGCTAAGTATTCTGGCTTCCTGTAATTTCCTCTTTCTTCCCTGCCTCCTCCAAATCCAGTATGGTCTGCTGTTAATTGTCAGTTTATTTGCTTAATCATTAAAGGTTAATGTTGCAATATGTAGATAGCCTCTGAACTATTTTTTAGTTGTAAGAGATGTGTGTGTATAATTAGGCTTTAAAAAGTCAGATTAAATCTAGTCATTATAATATTAAGATTCATAGATCCCATGTTAATATTTTAATTTATCTCAATTAATGCTTAGTTTAAATGTTTTATGAGTTAAATGTTGATATATACCCTTTCATATAATTTTATGAAAAGAAGCTGTCTAGTATAAACAACCTTATACTAGAAACTTGTTCATTATTCATACAGGTATATGAAGTTTCATGTTGTTCAGTTTAGTCATCTCTCCAACATACCAAACCAAGCTTATTTTGGAGCTTGTTGCTATTCATAATTATTATAATAGAATAACAGTAGAATAATAATAGCTTATGGTTATTGAGTGTTTATTTGTGTCAGGCCAAGATCTCATGACATTTTATGTTCATAGCAACTGTCAGTGGTAAATAGTATAACCCCCTTTTTGCAGATGACAGATCTAAAGCGTGAAGAGTTTAAGTACTTAATTTGCTGTGAAATTCATACATTTGTGAGTGTAAATGATTTAAGTCCAGGCAGCCAGACCCTAGAATCCAGCTGTTAAGCACTCTATAACAGGATGATCTAGAAACTGGAAAACATAAAATGATTTTATCCTATATTACAATATATGTAGTATATACTAGTAAATCATTTATTACATATTTGCTTGTGTTTCTAGACCTGGTGATCATCTTTTATATTAAGCACAACATTCAGAATTACTTTGTGTTAAATCCCTCTTTGCTAATTAAAAACCCCTCGAACAATCCCGGCTGTGTGAAACATTTGAGCTTGTGTTTCACTCTCCTAATACTTGATGGCTTGATGGCAGTGGAGACTTGACCTTCCTAATGGTTGGCCAGTTTGTCACTTCTCTTTTAGTTTGAGACTGTAGAAATTTTAATTCAAGTCTGTTTCCTCTAATCCTTGAGAAATCTTTGATTTCCTGATCATGAGCAGTGATCATACAGTAAGATAAATTCTGGCTCTGCAAACATAACTTTGCAGGCTCCACATCCAGTGAGGGTGAGTGAGTGTGAGAAACTGAGAATTTGGAAAAACGTGCTAAACAGGAACCATGAATATGGGATCCTTCTGTATTAAATATATTAATATTTATCCTTGAAAAGTTCAGTGGTATGAGAAAGAGTTTACAGCTTTTTAATGACTCATTTGAAAATTGGTAAGTTACCTGTTTTTTAGCTGTCAGAGAAGAGTATATAAAGAAAGCTAAGTTTTCACATCTAAAATAATAATTTAGCATCTTCAGTTAACGTAGAACAGGGACAGGATATCGAAACACTCAGCTTAAAAGAATGCCAAGACCTACCTGAGCTGTAACTTTATGATCCACTGCTATGCTATTTGATTAGAAGGAAGCTGATTGCTTGTCCTGTCTTTCTCTGTTTTTTCTCCAGACTGTGAAAGCACTAAACCACTTAAAAGAAAACTTGAAAATCATTCACAGAGGTGGGTATGACTGTAGCAGCCTTTCTACCAACTAGGGTCAGTTAGCTTTTTTGCTGTCATTAGAGTGCTTTTGATTACAAGTAACAGAAAAGCCTGTTAACTGGCTTAAAGTTCAAAGAAACTCATTATCTGTCATAGTGAGTCCAAAGGCAGGGTGGCTCCAGGCGCAGAGTGGTTAGGCGGAAGCTCTCTTCGTTTGGCTCTGTTCCCCGTAACTCATCGGCTCCATGCTCAGGGGAGTAACAGCTGAGGCAGGTCCTGTGTCATATCTGGACTTGGCGGCTCCTTGAAGAAGACGCTTTCCCTCCTCACGTGGCTGTCTTAGGAGCAGAGAAATCTTCCTTATGTGTCTCTGGTATCTTCTCCTGTCTCATTCACTAGAGTTGCCTCATGCCCTCACCTAAATGAGTCCCTGGTGAGAAGCATTAGTCTACCCTGATAAGCTCAGGCCAGTCAGGACCCAGTGCTTGGAGGTATGGGTGGAGCTACACCCAGCAGGCTGGCGATCTCAGTAAAGCCGAAGTCCCCATAGCAGGGACGGCCTGGTTAGGAGCGGATGCTTGATAGGCAGTCAGCCGTGCCAGTGATAGTGAGCGCTCTTCTCTGGAGTTTTTGGTAGATCACCTTCTGAGTTATAGACAGATACTTTTGTATCCTATATTTATTTTTATCCTTACTTTTTATTCATAGAGCCATGACAGTGACAATGAAATGGATTGAAAGATTGAGAAAGGCACAGGGAATTAGTGAGCGAGGGCGAGAATTGGCCAACCAGCTGGTTTGCACCGGCTGGCTGAATTAGTTACGGTCAGTGAGGAGCAGGTGGTAACCTAGGGGCCATTGTGGCCAAATTATGTAAAATCTGGTGAAGCAAATGAAAAGGACTTAGCTTTCCCATGTGTGCAGAAAAGTGCACCCACTCTGTAATAGGTATTTTCCTTTCCACAACCCTGTAAGTTAGGAATTGTTGCTTATATTTTGTAGACAAGGGGGTCATGGGTGCTAAGTGAGAGTTCAAAAGGTTGCTCTAGGTAGAGTTTTGCATATCAGACCTAGGGCTCAAACCTTTGCTTTTCTGACCAGAGCCTGTGGTCTGATGAATGTACTGGGTTAGATACTCTTCTTAATTAGATAAAGCTCTGCTTAAACAAAATTGTGGGTTTAAAATTTTTGTACTTTGCATTTAGTTGTATCATCTTTGACATGTATTTTAAAGTAGCTTGGGCTTCCCTGGTAGCTCAGATAGTAAAGAATCCGCCTGCAATGCAGGAGATCCGGGTTTGATCCCTGGGTTGAGAAGATTCCCTGGAGAAGGGAATGGCTACCCACTCCAGTGTTCTGGCCTGGAGAATTCCATGGACTGTATAGTCCTGGGGCTCACAAAGAGTCGGACACGACTGTGCAACTTTCACTGACTCACACTTATAAAGTAGCTTAGTATACTCTTACAGATTAAATTCATTGTGCATGTTATGACTGTTCTGAATCTGAATGAATCTGAAACAAGTAAATGAATATGTCTCTTGATGAGAACAAAGAAAACTTTATAGAATGCCTAAATTTAATATAAGGCATTTTTTTTATAATGCGTTTTTAAGCATTCAGAAAATTTTATCATCTTTTTATCTATATGAATTTTACAGACTTGATCGCTTATTTTTTCAACATTTTTCCTTGGACTTCTTTAGAATATAGCTCATTTGATTAATTACTTGAATGTTGAATGACATCTGTGTCTTGCAGATATCAAACCTTCCAATATTCTTCTGGATAGAAGTGGAAATATTAAACTCTGTGACTTTGGCATCAGTGGACAGCTTGTGGACTCGATCGCCAAGACAAGGGATGCTGGCTGCAGGCCCTACATGGCAGTAAGTGCGAGTCCAAGCCTTCTTGCCTGACAGTCATTGCACAGAGAGCCTGTGCCCTTTGGTGCTATGCTTCCAAGGAGTCCGTTTTAGTCACGCAGTTCCACTACACTAGAGTGTTTGCCTCTTCCATGAAGACCAGACTCGGTTCCAGCTTTGCTACGAAACTTGTCAAAATTTTCCCAGTGAACTCCTGCTCCATGGTCTTACTCTGTTCCTCTTGCCTGGCGCTTAGTATATATGGTCTTTTCGGATTATTGTTTTTTCATTATATTCTAGTTAGTTCTCAAAAGGCCTCTTTGTGTTTCTAGACCAACCCTCCCCCCATGTTGTCTCGACTGTAGGAGGTGATACTGTAGTAGACACATGGATAATGTAAGTGGTGCTATTTCCAGTTAGAAGAGAATGGAAATACAAGTTCCTCCCAGAACTCAGTATGTCTCATAGAGTCTTTAGGGGTGGAGGAAGCTCACGGACACATACAAGGGTGAAGGCCTCAGGTGTGTCCCAACCTGGAGCATCACAGTACCTGCTGATACATAGGGAAGCTGCTTACACTGATAGGTTTATTTTATAACCAACTAAAATACTCATACCTTTTTTCTTAAGAGGTTTCAGATAGTATTCAAGATACCATTCTGTAATAATTTTTGCCTTTGCCTTCTTCATATTTATTGATCTTTTTCATATCTATCCATCTACCTACCTATAATCATATATATGTATATATATATTTTTTTTACTTATCTTGTATTTATTTTTCTTGCTTTGCCTAGAATTAGATCAGTGTTGATTAACAGTGGTGATAGTAGGATTCATCTGTTGCTTGACTTGAAGGCAAATGTCTTTTTCTGGTTTACTAAGTATATGTGTCTATCTGTGAGTGAGTGAGTGAGTGTGTGTGTGTGTGTGTGTGTGTGTGTGTGTGAGAGAGAGAGAGAGAGAGAGAGATAAGAATGAATCAGGAAAGGCTATTGAATTTTATTAAATGCCTTCTGGGCATCATTCAGTATATGATGAAATGTTTCAGTATAGCTGTTGACATGACACATCATAGTAACATATATTTCCAGTGGTTGAACCATGCTGGCATTCCAGAGGTAATCCCTACATGGTTCATAGTTGATATGCTTAATATGTTTTTACATGTGCCATGTTAATATTTATGATTGCTACACAAAAACTTTTGAGATTGATTTATAGTATACATTGTAAAGGTGTTAGATGGGTTATGCTAGTTTTAAAAATCAAACTGGGAAAATTCTTTTCTCTTTATTCATACATTAAAGTATTGATCATCTAGTGATCAAAGACATAACTTTGACCTCCTTGAGCTCAGAAAATTTTCTCCAGAGCTCAGAACCTTTGTGCTAGTGTAGTTTTCGTTCTTTGAGGCTGAAGTCGATCTTGGCCAGGTGTCTTTGGGGAAAGATACATAATTATATGAAAACTGAAGTTTTACTGTTTCCTTAGCATCACACATACGTGTGGGTGCGTGTGCATGTGTCTACATATGCGTACTTTCCTTTTCTTATTAAGTCTCAGACCTGTTTACTGAAGTGTTTTAAGTACCAAATATGTGGTAGTTTTAGAGTCTGTCCAGTCTCTTTAAATACTCCTCCCTTCGAAAGGCGGTGACTGAGTGCAGTGTTGAGTGTGGACTGAACTCAGTGGCTCACTTCTCATGAACCACGTGTGGCAGCAATGAACACATCCCTCTGAGGACAGGTCATAAGGAGGCAGGTGACTGTTCTTCTGTTTTCTTTCTTGGATGGCTACTTGCGGGGAGCCCAGCTGCCATGCTGTAAAGACTTTGACCAAGCAGCATTACAGAGACACTCGTATGCTGAGGATCAGGGCCTCCCTGCAGTAACTCTGTGAGCTTAGTGGTGCGTCTTCAGCCCTGGGGAGGCCGACAGCCCCGGCTGACTGCTTGACTGAAGCCTCGAGAGAGATCCTGAGTCAGACCCCCGTCACAAATACTCGCTGATGCCTGACTCACAGAAACCTGAAATAATAAATGTGTGTTGGTTTCAACTGTGAAGTTTTTAGGTGCTTTGTTACACAAATAGCTAACTAGTACAAAGTGATTCATGTTAATCTTCTTGCTTATTCCTTGCTTTTTTTAGCATGTACTTTCCTGCCTTTTGGCACATATTAAAATTCTTTTTTTTAGCATAATAAATGATAAGTTAAAAAAGGAAATATGGAAAAGATCTGTTCTGTGTTACTAATTACATTTGTTTAGCATGTTTTGCCTCTTTAAAAAAAATTGAGTTCAAAATTTGATGACATTGCGATTGTCAGTTTCTCCTTACTCCTTGGTTTTATTTTATATACTTCAATACAGAGTAACTTGAGTTGTATACTTATAAATTATATGTTTGGATATTAAATTGTTTTGTCTATTACTTTTTTGCTGTTTGCTTCGTGTTACAGACCCTGTTCTCTAAGTTGATGTTTTCCTCTTGAGTTGTTGTTGTTCAGTCACCAAGTCATGTCCTCCTCTTTGTGACCCCATGGACTGCAGCACACCAGGCTTTTCTGTCCCTCACCATCTCCTGGAGTTTGCCCAGATGTGTTAGTTTTTAAAAGCTTTTTGTTTTTCAAACCCATACTTCCTACTTAGTTTTAGGATACAGGATCTTTAATTCATTTCATGGATCTTAAGTGTCTTCTCTCAAAGAATACTTTTCAAAATTTTAAAACTATTACACATACAAATAAAGAATGAACATGTGTCAAGAATGTATTTAACTCATTCATGAGAAAACTGGACAGGCAGTTTGGTGAAACTGGCTCAAAGAGTGTTTGCATAATTCAGTATTTACAGTCACTAAAGAAAGAATATTGGAATGAAATGGCTAATCAAAAGATAAAATTGCTAATTATCTCAGTGAAATAACTTTTGGGGTTGTTGAACAGAAACATGTGCGTCCCTACCTAACAAAATCTGCAGGTTATTTTGTAACTTAAGGGTCTTGGCCCTGATGAAACAAGTACACTTTCACTGATTACTTCACTTTGTCATTTTATTTTATATAGTTCAAAATATTTTACAGCTTTTTTCTTGAGACTTCTGTGATCCATGTGTTGTTATTTAGAAGTGTGTTGTTTAATCTCCAAATATTTGGGGGTTTTTCAGGTTTTTTCTCTGTTATTGATTTATAATATAATTACTTTGTGGTCTGAGAACATGCCTTGCATGATTTCCGTTTTTTAACATAAAGTATGTTTTATGTTTTAACATAAACTAACAGTTTATGTTAGTGAATGTTCCATGTGAGCAGGAGAAGAATGTGTATTCTGCTATTGTTGGATGGAGTATTTTCTTTCTTGATTGACTATCTGGGATTATTATATAATATGTATGTAATCAGGTAAATACATATATCTACAACTAAAAGTGAAAGTGAAAAGCTTCCAATGAATATTTATGCGACATAGTACTCATGTTCAAAACAGAATGCATAGGTTTCCAAACTAATTGTTGCCGACAGGCAGAGAACATCACACAGTGACTATTGTGCTTCTCTGGACAGTTTTTTCAACAGCAGTTGCTGTCAGTCTTAGTTAAGGCTCCATTGTCAGCTCTGTGCTGCTGACACCCTCTCTCTCTTTCTTCTCCATCCCTGACACTCTTTGTGGATAATGGTCCCTTATTTCAAGAAAATGTAAAGATGCTCCCTTCATAGAAATTACTAAAAATGATTTTTGCTGGTTTTATGGTAGGATAATACACTGTACTACTGGCAGAGCCTTAATTTGGGTAACAGACTAGTTGGAGAAATATCTTTATTTGATAGAAATACAAATCTAACTTTATTGTGAAGAGTGAGTAGAGCAATTATAATAAATTTGGCTTGTATTTGCTTTTGTGTCTCAAATATATTGTGCTGTGTCCTTATTCACTGAAGCAAAGAGGGATAAGATCCAAAGAGTTACTATTTCCCACCCACCACCCCCTCTTCTTTTTACCATTATTTACTAACAGTCTGGCCCCATTGTAATTCTTTGTTTTTTCCTTTTTCTTCCCCTTTCTCCCTTCGTCTGTTCTCAGCTGCAGTTTTGTAAACCTTGTGAATCCTTAAGGGGAGGAATTAGCCTTGTCTTCCCTTTATGGAGGAAGCCATTGAGTTGGGTCTTCCCTTGCTGTTTGTTTTCAGTGTGATGTTGACGTCTTCTTCAGCCCGTCTGTCCCTGGGCATGGGTTCCTCGAGGGCTGTGCTGGCGTTCTGGCTGCCTACTCAGCCCTGCTTCTGTTAACCTGCACCTGGGGTGTGTGCGTCATGAATGACTGTGGCTTCTCTTTGTGTTTCAGCCTGAAAGAATAGACCCAAGTGCATCACGCCAGGGCTACGATGTCCGCTCTGATGTCTGGAGTCTGGGGATCACGTTGGTAAGTACATGTTGACTCTGCCCTGTTGTGGTAGTATGACAAGAAATTTAGAAATGAAAGAAAAGTTAACCAGTCTTCCACCACTCTTAACAACACATCCCATGTCTCCCAGTCTTTGATTTTTATATCACTGTTACTTCCTGTCACCCACCCCTCACCCCATGGCTGCAATCACAGAGACTATATTTTCTGATTGTTGAAAACAAGTTTTTACCTTAAAAATCAAACTGGAGTTGATTGTTTCCCTCATGGCTCGGTGAAGTGCCTGGGGCTCTTAAATGCAGTCCCTCTGGATCTCTTGGCCACAGATACTTGGGAGTCAGAACTACGCTCAGAGCAGGAGCGGGAGGCCGGCTCACACGTGGTCAGCACAGGTGCACAGGCTCCCGCGTCACACATTTATCTGTGTGAAGATAGTTACTACTTAGAATCTTCCACTCCCCGAACAGAAAAGTCACAAATGCTGATAGTGAATCCATTGTTTGAGGAACAAGAACTGCTGAGGTGATAACTCTCAATGAAAGTTCTGCCTTAGAACAACCAAGAAAGAACTGTCTCACTTCTGGGCTATATTGAAATTTTGGTTCTATTTTTAAAATATATTTATTTGCTGATTTCCCTATACCAAGATTTGTTTTGAAGTCTCAGATTTATTTTCTTGTGTGTGCTGTTTTACCAGGGCTGAAGGGCATTTTTCTGACTTCAGACAGAGCAGCTTCTTCCACACTGGATGTGAATTTTCTATCACTCGGGGCGGGGAGGTTGCTATATCCTTTTGGTAGGCAGGCCAGAACTTATCCTGCCATTTCCTCCCCAACTTCTTAAGACCCCAGAGCACCGAGACCACAGGTTCAGGGCAGGGCACTCTTCCTGGAGCTTGTTACACAGGCCCCATTTGTTCACCAGCACTGTATGTACTAAGGTCCTCTTGCTGAGGACCGCACACCCTGTGAGCTGTCCTTGGTGAGTCACGGCACCACACCTAATGACCTGTCTGTCTGGAGACATGCAGGCTGACAGCTCAGCTCTGTGGAAGACTCCATCCGGCTTCCCTTGTGACCGAACGTGGGAGACACCTCGAGGAGTCTTTTCTCAGCATGAAGCCGCTGACGCAAGGGATTCCTTCCCAGTTACTCAGGAGAGAACACGAAACTTGGGACTCTCTGAGGTCGGGGTGACTGGAGCAAGACTTGTAGTTTCCAACTGAGACAACTATTTGCATAGAAGGATGCAAACAGCTGTCCATTGCATAGAATAAGGATATTCAATATTCAGAAAAATTCATCAGTGTCCAAGCCAGTTATGCTGAGAAAGCAAGTTTTTACTTTACTGTAAAGTAAAATTTTTGTTCTGTGAAAAGTTTTAACATAGGAATTTTTTTTTTTTTGGCAGTTTCCTTTAATATATCTGGCTAAACTTTGTTTAAAAGCAAGGTATTCAATACTTGTAATTGCTTTATAATTTACTTTTCATAGACATTATTCTCATAATTGTATAAAAAGGATGAGATGAAATTAACTTCTGAGATCTGAAGTCTTTGACCTTACAACCTGCATCCTGCTCTTTCCTTCTCGTATTAAAACTTGTTCTCAGAAATGAATCTAATGAAGTTATTCCCATTGCTATGAACGGTCAGTGAGGTTTCCTTCTTCCCAAGCATTTGTATTTTCATCAACAAGAAACCACAGATGAAGGAGTGGATTTCTGTGTGCCTGTGCGCGAGCCCACTGGCCTAGTTCCCGAGGCCCTGTGTAGAGCAGACAGTGCCCAGCTTGGGGAGCATCTTTTGGGGAAGAAGGTTTTCCTCAGCAGCTCCCTGTTGAAGGGTGGCTTTACGTCTGCTTGATCGCCTTGCTTTCATGGTGGAAACTAGTACTTTTAACATTCGACTGGACCGACGGAATCAGATCTCAGCCGAGGAAGCTCTGAGCCAGGCTTCTCAGCGCACTCTCTCACGTGCTGTCTCTGATGAGCTTGGGGCCATCTCTGCATATCAGTCACCTTTCAGTGCACATAAAATGGGGTTCATTTAGGCCACGCTCCAGATTTAAACCTAGTTGTTTGGAAAAGCACACAATTTCTGGGTTTCCATTACCCTCCGAACAGAGTGGAAAATGAGAACACGATTCACAAATGTATATGACCTGGGGCAGGTGAGGACTTGCCATCCTGATTTCTAAATATCATTTCCACTTGGCTGTAGACATTCTGAAAGCTCATCCCTCAACTTCGCCTTGATGTGATTCAAGCCTTTTTCAGGAGTGTCAGGAGTTTTCGAATTGTAATGTGAAGTAACAAATAATGCCCAGCGTATTTTGCCTTTTCCTCTGTGTTTTCTTTAGTATGAATTGGCCACTGGCCGCTTTCCTTATCCAAAGTGGAATAGCGTATTTGATCAACTAACACAAGTCGTGAAAGGGGACCCGCCGCAGCTGAGTAACTCTGAGGAGAGGGAGTTCTCCCCCAGTTTCATCAACTTTGTCAACTTGTGGTGAGTATTTGACTTTTGAATGCTCAAAACCATATAGTGAGAGGGCAGTGAGGTAATTACTTCCTCTTAGCAATGTTGGTACTTTGCACTGGGGAAGGGGGCCTTATTCGTATCACTGTGTCCTCTGAGCTGGGACTCTGGTCACTGTGGCTACATGGAAGGTCCCAGCAAGCCTGGAGGGGCATCACTCTTATTCTGCTACTCAGGCGCCGGGGAAGAGCAGATGTGGGTGGTGGAGCAGCTGCTGCCTCCAGATTTCTAGTACCTTGTACAAGAGATACAGCCTCCGTGAGACTCACCCTCTTACTCTGGTGTGGTTCTCACAGTGAACTTGTACCAGAATCACGTGGACACTTTTGCTAAGTTAAGATCCTACCAAGTCAGACTTTAAGAAGTGGGTCTCTGCTGTGACATAAACACGTAACATAGTTGGGTCAGGCCCAGAGCTCGACTAGTAGAACCATACATTGGCTCAGGGAGATCTTATGCCAAGGAACGCGTGAACCCCATGCCTGATGTTTTTGTGTGTTCATCTTTTAACGTGTGGGTGTGTGTGTGTATGGCATGTAAGAATAAATACATACTGATGTGGCAAGAGTACAGTTGTGCCTTGTACTATTTCAATCTATATATTAAATAAAACCTGTTTTGTTATCATTTGAATGTTTTTGATAATTCTGTTTATCTGACTTGATTTAGAAGTAAGATAAGTTTGTGAGCAAAGAGCTAGAGCATTTTGTATATTCTTCTTTTCATTCTTGAAAATGCTTTTCTTTTTCCCAGTGTTTTCTTTCTGGGAACGCTGCTTCTCTCTATTCTTTTTAGGTCCTATAAGACTAACATTTCGTGGTCAGATTGCTGAAGTTTTTCTGTCTTTTATTGTTTGGCAGCTTGGCTGCTTTATGACTTTGTATCTGAAGGAAAAAAAAAAAAACACCTGACCTATTGTGATGCTTTTGCTTGTGAAAATAAAAATACTCAAGTAAATATGTCTCCATTTTAATGATGTTAATTTCTGTGTTGTTTTAGCCTTACGAAGGATGAATCCAAAAGGCCAAAGTATAAGGAACTCCTGGTGAGTCTGAGACTTTGGGGCTAGGAGGTGTTTCCTCACACTTGAACCCTCCAGGACGGAGGCTCACTGAGCAAGCCGCTGGCCGTGCTGCTTGACCTTACTGAGTGTTTTTAAAGATGTTTTAAAAACAAGGAGATTTGGAAAGACAAAAGTTTTGTCTGATTTTCCTGCTAATTTACTAGCTGTATTCTGATGGGAAATTTTGGCTTTGGCATGTTATAAAAACTACCCCCAAGGAACATTAACCTTTGCTTTCAGTAGCTATTTCCCACCCCACAGCCTGTGTGTGTGAGAGAGACGCATCTGTAACCATTTATTGTGTTCATTTTGCCTTGACTAAAAGCTCATGCAAATTTACGTCCCATGGCCCATTCCCGCTTCTTTGAAAGTTCTTACTCTTCTGTAGAACTGGGGCTTTATAAGCAGTACCAGATCTGACCTTGGCCCTGGGAGCGAAGAAAGTACTGTGACCTAATAAAGTGGGACTATTTTAGCTTTCCAAGGATATTAGGTAAAACTCTGGTCCACCGCAGCACTGACTAAGCTCTCTGAGTCAGTATACATAGCAAAGCTATGGAAGAAAAACATCGCTGGGGATGGAGGACGAAGAATGGGGCTTGGGAGGCAGATGCGCAGCCGTGGCATTTGGAAGGTGCAGGCACAAGCACACGGGAGGAGGAGCTGCTGCTGAGCCTCTTTCAGAGTTGGGGGGAGGGTCAGAGGATCACTGCGGAAACCTTGCCGTAAGGCCCCTCTGCTGCTCATGGGGACGTCCTGCATCCAGGAGGAATGGCAGCTGGGGTTCATGCAGCGCTTCTGGGCTCTTGGAGGGCGGTAGAGGCTCTAGCTCTGATTTGTGCTGAGGAACACAGGGGCCCTGATATACAGATAAGCTTGCAGACCCCACAGCCAGGGTGGCTCCTCCAGAGCCCAGCACCATGTATGGTATCTCACTAACCTGTGTGCGTGGAGCCTAGCCTGGCTTGCCTCACTGCAGCCCTTCACAGCTCCACCTGGCTGGACCCTGCAGAGCTGGATCTCTGCAGGAACAGTTCCCTCTGAGCTCCGATGTGAATCTTGATCTCGTCTTTTCTTTTCCTTGTTTTCCATCCTCTTGCAGAAACACCCCTTTATTTTGATGTATGAGGAGCGCGCCGTCGAGGTCGCATGCTATGTGTGTAAAATCCTGGATCAAATGCCAGCCACCCCGAGCTCCCCCATGTATGTCGATTGATGTCGTTGCTACGTCAGACTCTAGACAAAGGGCTGAGAGGAAGCAAGACGTACAGAACCTTCACCCCTACCACAGTGTTTTTATTGCTCGCCAGACACCATGCACACCACGACTGGTGTTTGTTTCCATCCTGTCTGTATACTCCCGCCACCCCGAACGCGCATCCCCGTGCGACCCGAGCACCCGCGCAGCGCAGCGCCGGTCAGAGACCTCGCCCGCTCTCCCATGAACGTGGATGTCAGTACGATTAGCTTGCTGACTGTGATGAGACCACATTGTAAACTCATTTCTAGACTTGAAGCCTGGAGACGCAGCTGCTGGAAGGGTGTTTCGTCAGGCTTCCGAATGCTGGATGGATGCGGTGGCGGCCGCGCCATGTCTGAGTGCAGGCTCTGGGCTGGAGCGCGCGGCGGGCGCTGCCGGCGAGACACCTTGCCTTCTGGAGCTGGGAGACGGAGGAGGGGTAGACTTTCTTCACCAAGTGCAATAGGTTGACTGATTGGACCTTCTGTTGTTTGACAGTCACTGTCCACGCTTGGGGATCCATTTGCTCAGCCAAATTCCCTGTTTGAAATATCACATTAAATTAGAGCACGTTTATCTTTACCAAAAACTGTGCTGGGTTCAGAGAGGAGAACGTGAAAATACCGATGGGACAGAAGGTGTTCTTTTCTCCCCCGCTCCCACCCGCAGTCCTCTGCCCTCCATTGGGGAGACTCAGGAGTCTGCCACGCGTCAGAGAAGGTGCTGATTCTCAGAATTCGGTGTGCTGCCAATTGGATGTTCCACCTGCCACAAACCACCCGGGCTGAGAAGGGAAGAATACGGAGGGCAAAGTTTACAGATGTTTTTAATCCTAGAATCCTGTCTGGAACAACTCGTAGCAGCTATGTATTTCCCCTGGTCCCAAGCCTGATGCTCTAGCCACCGTAACTCACTGACGGGGAGAAGTGGCTGGTAGCAATGTGCCTTGACTGATCAGATAAAGATGTCTTTTAGGTAGCAGGAGGTCAGATCTCAGCTGTGCGGCATGACTGGCCCAGGTCTGCAGCTTCTGCGTCTCTTTCCCCACCTGTGTGGGCTGTTGCCCCTATGTGACTCTTGCTTGATCCGGTATCACCTTTTTCTCTATGACAGAAATCTTTATGATTACCAGGGGTGTTCCTTACCAAGAATCTGTACAGCCCCCAGTGTACCCCATGATCTCGAGTTTAAACGGCTGAGAAGGTGGGGCCCAGCTGATGTGGCGGGTGATGGAAGAGCATCTTTTGTAGAGAGAACGCTTGACCAGAGGAGGATTTCTTTTACATGAGTTCCTCAACTGTAAGACTCGAGCAGGTCACTACGTTTCTTAGGATTGGAATTCTACAAAAACCAACCCTAAAGCCAAAAAACCCCCAGAGAACCCCAGAATAGTTCTAGGAGGCCGTTGAAATCTGCGTCTTCTGCTCTCCTTCCTCCCTTCCCTGCGAGCCTGGTCTCCATGGTCTCCCTCCAGCCCCCCTGACGCCCTGCGTAGGTGTGACGGTCAAGTCTGTCCAGCAGCACCGTGAGCAGCTCACGCCCACTGGAGCGTAAAGCAGCCGAGGTCTGAGACGCGGCAGATGCCGTGACGGAACCAAACAGCGATGGGTGTCGCTGTGTCTCCTCCCAGGTGACAGTCACGGACACTTCTCAGCAACAAAGGGAGAATGGTGCTGTTTACAGTTACATCCTGTCAATTTCTGAATTCACCAGTGGTTTCTCGCTTTGGTCCACTTGCTTGATCTTCCTGTTTTCTCCCCCGTGGCATCAAAACCCCAGATTTCCCAGCCTTGGAGGGGAAGCCCTGCAGCGCCTGCCCCTGACCATGCCAAGCCATCGCCCCCCATCCCCACGGCTCCTGGGGACACAGGAGAACTCCGGATCTCCATGGTCACCCTCTGTTTGGCTCCACGTGGGGTCACTTTGCCATATGCAGATGCAGAGGAACACAGTGCTGACCATCCAGGAGCTGATCTGACCATTCTCTCATGTGGACGACCACACAAAAAAGGCAATTTTAGTGTATTAATCATAGATTATTATAAACTATAAACTCAAGGGCAAGGAGTTTATTACAGTGTATCTTTATGAAAACAAAAGGGTGTACAGTGTTCACACATTGTAACAATAGTGTAAGAACTGTACATTGTGAGCTCTGGTTATTTCTCTCCTGTACCACAGAAGCATATTGTATAAAAACTGTTGGAAAGCTGATGTGAAGGGCTACTGCCTTATTTGTCTGTAAAAAGTGCAGCTCAGTCACATGACTGCTTCCTGGAGCTTGGGAATAGTTTATCTTGTATTCTTGTTTGAATTCTCCCTCTATTTAAGATGTATCCATGGAATCGAAGTGTCGATGTAATAGTTCTCTCCTCTTGCCTGCAGGTCAGTTGTAATAAATCTAGGATGTGATGATGACTTTGTAATTTGATTTTCTGAAGTCAGACCCTGAGAGGGGAAAATCAAGTAAATTCCATTAAATTATCTGTGCATTTCACATTGGGGAAAATTCTCTTGTTCCACAAGTGTTTATGGCTTCTTTTTCTCCCCGCTTCTCGTGGTTGCCTTCTCTCCGCTTATTCTTCTTGGAAGAAAGCTTTGCTTTCTGTTGGAGCAGGCATGATGGGGTCTTTCCAGATTGATTTCTTCGCTGGTCTCCCTGACCTTCTCCACGGTGGCAAAGAACCCTCCTGCAATATTGGAGACACAGGAGATAACAGGTTTGATCCCTGGGCCAGGAAGATCCCCTCAAGGAGGAAATGTCAGCCCCATTCCAGCATTCTTGCCTGGAGAATCCCATGGACAGAGGAGCCTGGCAGGCGACAGTCCATGGGGTCGCAGAGAGTCGGATGTGACTGAGCACAGGAGGGCCTGCCCCGGCTTTGTTGCTGCTGACAGCTGAGGGTGCTTGACCCTTTGTTGTGGTGGAGAGACAGCTTGTAAGAAGCTGGCTTGCCTTGGCCTGACGTCTGGCCACCAGGCACTTGGTCTGCTCCTGGCGCTGTGACTGCCAGGTGGAGGTGAGAGGTCAGCTCAGATGTAGCCACTAACTGTTTCCCGAGAGACGGGGGTAGGGAGATTGCGGGGGGTGGAAGCCCCACAGAAGTCAGACCTGGGAGGCTTGTGGGTGGAGGACACAGGAGTGAGCAGAAAGCCGTGGAGGCCTGGGAACTGGAAGAACCTGGGGCACCCACCCCAGACTGACCTGTCCTGCTTCCACCTGTCACTCGTTGCTGACATCCTGACTCACTGAGCATAGACTAAGCCAGCACCTTACCTTTCTCCTGCGCCCACTGCCAGCCTGGTCTCAGATGCAGGAGATCCCATTACCGGGGCAGCTGTGATGAGTAATCAAGCGCTGACCTAGGAAGGGCATGACTAGAGGAAACCTGCCCCTCCAGCCAAGCCTTAGCTTCTGGGACAGAGACCCCATAGAGTTGCCAGGTCCTGGCTGAGCACCAGGTGTGTGCAAGACATAGCATCATAGATGGACCATGCACACCACGCTTGGTGGACACTACCTGTATCTGATCGTAACTGTAGCCTTCCAGAGTCAAGTGGCAGAGGCCCTTTTTAGAGGTTAGAGGAAAACCAGGCTCAGAGCTCTTGACAACAGAGGGTGGAGAGTTGAGATTCATCTCCAAGGCTGTAGCACTTACCCTGAGAAATTACATTAATTAAAACTGCTGTTGAGGAAATGTTGAGCTGAGCACTGGGAGAGTGAGCCATGCCTGGGGAGTGCTCTGCTCACAGGCCTTACCATGGCCTGCTGTGCTGTCTGAGGTTCTGGGGCCTGAGTAGGGCTTAGTGGGCACTGTGAAGGCAGTTGTGGAGAAGGGAGTTTCTTGGAACTAACCAGAGGACTCAGTGCTGATTCTCAAGTACGACATGTGAGAAGCCTTGTTGATGATGTAACGTGACCCCGTCACTGTGACAGGAAATGGACTTGATGTGGCTCTTTTAGTATTAAAATGCCCTTTCATTTCTCAAGTCTATCCATCTTAGATGCAGGAGGATAGCTTAGGGGTGCCTGAAGGCTTGAAAGCACCCAGACACTGGATGCTGGTCTCAGAGGCCCAGATGGGGCTTGTGTCCCCAGCTCTTGGCCAGAGCTGTTATGCTCCAGTTACATCCATACCATCAGTGCTTGACATCTGAGAGGTAAGGGGTAGAGAACCCAAACACCCTTGGTCTTGAACTTGTCTCCCTTAAATACCTCGTTAAGTGGCTTGAGGGCAAATGCAGTCAGTGGTGACACCCGTCCGAGTGTCCTTGTGAGGTGTCCTGAACAGTTGGTGTTAGACAGTGTGGTGTCAGGAGTTCCTCTAGTCTGAAGCATCAGTTTCCATTACCTCCTAGGGATTTGCTGAAGGCTAAAGTGGCGTGTTGTTTGGTCTTCCCCATCTTCCAGTAAATGGATATCCAGGAATTCTCATCTCAAACCTTGAAATCATTATATAGGTCAGTAGTTCAATATTCTCAGTAACAAATTTCTTTCCTGGTGCTATTCCAGAGTGTGTTCGTATTTCTTGAATGTAAAATGTGATCCTGGTCTCTTAAAATTGTCAACCCATGTATAGCATAAAGTGTAAAGTTAAAATTGAGTCATCCCAGTGCACAGTGAGTCAGATTTCTATCTGCATTTGAAATTTCTCTCTACCTACACATTTTGCTGAAGAACCACGAAAGAGGACCTCTAGTTTTTCACAGCCTACCCACGGATTTAATGTGAAGACAACTCTCTGAGGTAGAAAGTTGCTTCAGTCCTACTCACTGGACACCAGTCTGAAATAGTTAGATAATTTGCTTAAGGTTATAATTATGTAAGGAACTGTACATCATGCCACAGATGGACTTTTTTTTTTGGTATGTGAAAAATTTATTTCAAGCTTACTTTATAAAAGATACAGTGTGGGTGCATGTGTGCGTGCTAAGTCGCTTCAGTGGTGTCCAACTCTTTGCAACCCCATGGACTGTAGCCCACCAGGCTCCTCTGTGCATGGGATTCTCCAGGCAAGAACACTGGAGTGGGTTTCCATTCCTTCCTCCAGGGCCTCTTCCCGACCCAGAGATGGAACTTGTATCTCTGCGGCTCCTGCAGCGCAGGTGGATTCTTCATCACTGAGCCACCAGCGAAGCCCTGAAGTTGGGGCATGGCTATGTAAAATTGAAAATAGAAATTTTATCTGTCAGCTACCCAGTTAGCAAGTAGGTTCCAAGAGGCTTGTCTCTTAAGACCCGATTTTGAAGTCTTGGTGGCAATTCTCATAACACCAAGAACACATTGGACGTTTTTATATAAATAAGAATGCACTGAGTTCTGTGTTCCAAAGATGGACTTTTATCTCTTAAGTGATTTTAAGCAGGGAAGTGGCCTGATCTGATTGGTCCTTTCCAAAAATCATCTCAGTGACTGGGTAGGCTGGAAGGCCAATCGAGAAACTTGGACTATTTTGCACAAAAACTAGGGGAAGGTGAAGTGGAATGGAGTGGATTTAAGAGTGAGCTTCGGTGGAATGAGCTGACTGGTTCCTGATGAGGGGAAGAAGCACGTGGGGGTCCTGGAGGAAAGCTGTCTCCTGGCTTGAGAGAGTCGGGTTGCTATTCAGAATCTGTGTGCCATATTCACAGCCTTTCATGGTTTGCTGAACCTGTTCTGCTCTGTCATGCCTTCTTCTTGGCGTCTAAACTGGCCCCTTCCGCGTGGAATTCCTTTCTTCACTTGTCTTGTGAAAACACCTGCTCATTCTTTAAGACCTGGGTTAAATGTCACACCCTCCGGGAAGCTTTTCCCAATTCTGTCCTCTGAGTTCTAATCACTTTTCTTTTTAAACACAGCCCTATACAGCAGTTAACTGTGTTTCGTGAATTGTCTCTCTCCTTCCTTGTTTGTGAGTTGTTTGAGTCGGTCTCAGACATCTTGGTGGCCCAGTGGTAGAGTCAGTATAGCGGTCCCACAGTGACGGTCCTTTTCCGTTAAAAAGGACTTGTAGGCCTGACATTTTCACACCTGATGGCAGCATCTTACCCTGTTGAGCGTAATTGATTGTTTTCCCAGAACCACGCCAGATAAATTGGATTTACATAACCATTGGGTATTTCTGCTAAAAGCAAGGAGGTGAACACCGACTGTGGTTGTGGAACCACGCACTCAATAGTTAGGAACCCAATTTTAGGTCCTATGTAAATAGAAGTAGTCAACTGTCATTAACAAAGTAGTGGTGACTTGTCTCTGACAGGACATTAGCTTGGGAACTGTTAACAGTACTCCTAACTGGAGTAACTACACGGGTAATCACAAAATAAAACTCTATTTTCAAATGCTTTCCCCCAAGTTGACACAAAAGTAAGGAATCTCTGAAGCACCCTCACCCCCAACCCCCATAAATAGAAGCAGCAGGAACTCTTGATTCCAACCTTTTTTCTGTTTCTAGAAAGTAAATTCATTTTCAAAGAATGAAGAGTTGCTTCACTTGAGAACAGAAAGTGTTACCAACATGCCAGGAGCAACTTTTGTTCCTGAGAGTGTGCCTGTCTTTGGAAGTTGCGGAACGATGTGAGGACAGGTAAGTCTTCTTTGCTGAGTTTTGAACCTCGAGCTTGAGCTTTTGTATTTAAAATTATGCGGGGTTCAGGGCTCAGGAAGTGTTCCAACAAGGCTGAGACCTTGAAGGGCTTTGTACGAAGTCTAAGGCGGACAAAGATCTGCCAAGTGGTGGGAAAAGAAATGGAAACATACGTGTCTTCATCCGGGCACTGGATGCTGGAAAAGTTTCAAGATCTCCAAGAAGCCATAACCACAAGTCAGCTTCCATGTGGGTTCATGGTCTGAACTCCCACTGTGGTCCCAGAACCCCAAGCAGAGGGTTTAAATTAAGCAGACCTGGGTTAGTATCATCCCCAGGTGATTGGCAGAAGCCAAAAGTAATTGTCTCTGGTGGAAGTCTTCAACTCAGGTTCAGAGAATTACCACAGGTAAGGCTCAAAGAAAAATGACTAGCTCACAGGCAAAAATGTATGGCTGATGGATGGGAGGGGAGTTTGGGGAGAATGGATACTTGTATATGTGTGGCTGAATCCCCTTGCTCTCCACCTGAAGCTATCACAGCATTGTTAATCAGCTGTACTCCAATATAAAAAAGCTTAACGTCTCAACAGACCTATATAACAAGTGAAGTAAATCACAAACACAAGCAACATACTAAATGAGAACCATCAGAGACCATAAGCAGTGTGAACTTCTTGAGTTTATCAAATAAAGAATATAAAATAAATGTTTAACATGTTAAAGAAATCAAGTGGGAAGATTGAACATATGAGTCTGGAAATAAGAGACTATCACTGCTATTAAGTAAAAAAGGATCAAATAAAACTTGTTGAACTGAACAATATAGTCATTGTCCGTCAGCTGCTAAGTTGCGTCCCACTCTTTGCGACCCCGCAGACTGCAGCATGCCAGGCTTTCCTCTCCATCACCAACTCCCGGAGCTTGCTCAAACTCATGTCCCTTGAGCAGTGCTGCCATCCAACCATCTCATCCTCAATACAGAGACTGAGCTAACAGAGCAAGCGGTGCAGTGGAGACTGTTCTTCGTCCTCCCCAACCCCACACCCAGAATCTCTTCTCCTTTCCTTCCTTTTAGCCCTAAATACATGAGTTTTACTGGGCATGTGGTGGCCTAGCTAGTGAGTATTTTTTCCTCCTTACTTTATTTAGATGATTGGCTATTACTGTTTTTTGGGCTACACCTTGTGGCATGTGGGATCTTAGTTTCCCAACCGGGGATTGAACTCACGCCACCTGAAGTGGGAGGTGGAGTCTTAACCACTGGACCACCAAGGAAGGCCCCAGATAATTGGTTATTAAATAACAGGAATATAATGAAAACTCTTGTGAAAATAAAGCTCATAACTAGCAATAACCTGTATCTAACCTCACCTTGGAAGAAAAGTGATGACCAACCTAGATAGCATATTCAAAAGCAGAGACATTACTTTGCCAACAAAGGTCCGTCTAGTCAAGGCTTTGGTTTTTCCAGTGGTCATGTATAGATGTGAGAGTTGGACTGTGAAGAAAGCTGAGTGCTGAAGAATTGGTGCTTTTGAACTGTAGTGTTGGAGAAGACTCTTGAGAGTCCCTTGGACTGCAAGGAGATCCAACCAGTCCATTCTGAAGGAGATCAGCCCTGGGTGTTCTTTGGAGGGAATGATGGCTAAAGCTGAAGCTCCAGTACTTTGGCCACCTCATGCAAAGAGTTGACTCATTGGAAAAGACTCTGATGCTGGGAGGGATGGGGGCAGGAGGAAAAGGGGACGACAGAGGATGAGATGGCTGGATGGCATCACTGACTCGATGTACGTGAGTCTGAGTGAACTCTGGGAGATGGTGATGGACAGGGAGGCCTGGCGTGCTGCGATTCATGAGGTTGCAAAGAGTCAGACACGACTGAGTGAACTGAACTGAACTGAACCTCACAGTTACTATCACATTTCCCTGCCTTCCCTGACAACATAATCCTTCTCTTGAAGTCCCATGTTGGTTGTTCACTTGCTTTCTTTTCTTTGTCTTCCCTGCTTCCCTCTCCTCCTTTCCTTCCCTTTCTTCCCTTCCTTCCATAGATAGATAGAGCATATTTCTGAGTTTAGGTCTTATATCAAAAATTCATGCTGTTTATACTATTTGGCTTTTTTTCCTCCTAATATCTGTATTGCTGTTTGATTGCCATGTAATATTCCATTGTATTAAAAAAAACCCATTTTCCCATTCATGGGCATTTTGGTTTATTCCACTTTTCTCAGGTGAACAGTACCACTATGAATATTCTTGTTCTTGTGTCCTGCTTCACAAGGGCTGGGATTTCCTCTGGACCCATCCTGGAGTCAAATTGCTAGATCGTAAAGCATGCGTTGAAAGTTCCATTTTGAGAGATAATACCAAACTGTTTTCCAAGTAATTGCACTAATTAACTCTCTACATCTTCTTCAGCATTTGATGTTTTAGACTTTAAGTTTTTTCCCAATTGAAGAAGTTTAAAAGGTGACCTTGATAGGACTTAATCACTCATGATGAGATGCCTGTAGACCCATTTATTGGCCAGATGTCTTTTCCTCATTCATGTCTCTGCTCGTTTTCTCATTGGGTTACTTCTGTCTTATTTTTAGTTATTGTCATTTCTATATTATTGATCCAAATTGCTCCTGGGTGTGTATACTGAAAATACCTTCTCTTGGTAACTTATTTTTTCACTTTTTAAAAGGTATCTTGATGAATAAATGTTATGAACATCAGTTATTCAGGCGGTCATCAGTATTTTATAATTCATGGTTTTTGCATCTTATTTGAAAGACTAAGATTTTAATCACAGGGTTTAAAACTGTTAACTCTGCATCTTATACTAAGAGTTTTAAAGTTTTACTTCACACGTTCAAGTCCTGAACTCATTCGGAATTGATTTTTGTAAATGGTGTGGGGTAAAAATATAATTTTACCTTTTCCTTGTGATGATCGTGGCCTTTTCAGCTGGGAGGGGATCCTAGCCATCAGGGTTCATGTTGCAGGAGTGGAGCCCACCTGTCTTGATCACACTCACTTGGGACTTGGCCCAGGTGGCTGTGGGCAGCATGGGAAATTCGTTCAAGTCCTACTCTTTGGAGAAGAAAGCCATCTAACTGGGGACCAGGGAAGAGGGACCCTGTGGCCCTGGCTGCAGCATTGTGCGGTGGAGTCTCACCTTTGTTGAACTGTGTTGGGGGAGGGGTTAGTGAACAGGTTTTGGTTGAAATACCACTGACTCACTTTTCTTGCTGAATTTTTGTAGGTTTTCCTGATTAGATGTTTGTGTGTTCTTTGCCTTTAAGACTATTTGCAGAGGCTTAAGATAGAAAAGTGGAGAGGGCAACAGCACCCCACTCCAGTACTCTTGCCTGGAAAATCCCATGGACAGAGGAGCCTGGAAGGCTGCAGTCCATGGGGTCGCTAAGAGTCGGACACAACTGAGCAACTTCACTTTCACTTTTCACTTTCGTGCATTGGAGAGGGAAATGGCAACCCACTCCAGTGTTCTTGCCTGGAGAATCCCAGGGACGGGGGAGCCTGGTGGGCTGCCGTCTATGGGGTCTCACAGAGTCGGACACGACTGAAGCGACTTAGCAGCAGCAGCAGCAAGATAGAAAAGAAAATAATTTTCACTAGTTTTGTTAGGGAGGGGTCATTGGAGCCCTTCTTGATGTTATGCCAGGTGTTGATCTCTTCTCTGATTTTAGAATAATCTCATCAAGTTCTTTGAAACTTCTGTTTGCATTCTTACTGAATTGCAGTGAATGCATACATTAGTCCTCAGTCACTTTAGGTCAGTGCTGCTGCTGCTGCTGCTAAGTCGCTTCAGTCGTGTCTGACTCTGTGCGACCCCATAGACGCAGCCCACCAGGCTTCCCCATCCCTGGGATTCTCCAGGCAAGAACACAAGTGGGTTGCCATTTCCTTCTCCAGTGACTGAAGGACAAAAAGCAAGTTGCATTCGTTCCATTGACCACCTGGGGGAGCCAGATAGCTGAAAACAAGCAAGTTACCAGCAGGTTAAGCAGAGGTTCTCCCCTCGGAGAGCACGAGTCGAGGCGCCTCTAGTTTCAGGCTCTTATTTTCACATTTCGGGAAACAGAGGCTCAGAAGAAATGATTTGCTCACTGTTGTGCAAGTAACTGGTAACTAAAGATGAGAGTCTTTTTACTTACCAGTTCATTAACAAATCACTTGAAAAAAACCAACTTCAGTGACAAGCCTACTAAGTTCTGAGCATGGCTAAGCTGATAGCTTTCCTGGGTCAGGAAGATGCCCCGGAGAAGGGATAGACTGCCCACTCCAGTATTCTCGGGCTTCTCTGTGGCTCAGCTGGTAAAGAATCGCCTGCAGTGTGGGAGACCTGGGTTCAGTCCCTGTGTTGGGAAGATCCCCTGGAGAAGGGAAATGCTTCCCACTCCAGTATTCTGGCCTGGAGAATTCTGTGGACTCTATAGTCCATGGGGTCACAAAGAGTCAGATACAACTGAGCGACTTTCACTTTTACTTTCATCATAAACATGATATGTCTTTCCATTTGTTTAAATCTTTAATATGTCAATAAAATCATGTTTTCTAGAGGTCTAGCACATTTTAGATTATTACTAGGTAGTTGAGATTATCTGGTATAATGTGATCTACTGTTTATATTTTTATTTGTATATAGAAATTAATTATGTATGGGCTTTACAGGTGGCTTAGTGGTAAAGAACCTGTCTGCCAGTGCAGAAGATGTGGGTTCAATCCCTGGGTCAGGAAGATCCCCTGGAGAAGGAAATGGCAACCCACTCCAGTATTCTTGCCTGGAGAATTCCATGGAGAGAGAAGCCTGGCAGGCTACAGTCCATGGGGTCTCATGCACATGACTGAGCACAGAAATTAATTGAATTTTGATGTATTAATCCTACACCCATCGCATTGCTGAACTCCCCCCTTTTTCCTTCTGATCATTGGCCTATAGTTTGAGTTTTCTGTTTAACTGGTTATAACATCTCCAGATAATGAATGTCTCACTTCCTTCTTTTTTTTCCTTAAACCTTAATTTCATTTTTATTATCTTATTATGCTGGTTATAACCTCTAACCCCACAGTAAACAGAATGGGGATAGTAGGCATGTTTGTCTTATTCCTTATTGTAATGAGAGTGGAGCTAACATTTCCCCATTTAGCATGACCTTTGCCCTGTTTTGTTTGTTGTTTTGGTAGATATTCTTTCACCAAGTGAGAAAGTTTCCTTTTATCTAGAATTATGAAGAGTTTATTTTGGTTAGTAAATGAGGTTGCTGCTGCTGCTGTTGCTGCTAAGTCGCTTCAGTCATGTCCGACTCTGTGCGACCCCACAGACTCCACCGTCCCTGGGATTCTCCAGGCAAGAACACTGGAGTGGGTTGCCATTTCCTTCTCCAATGCATGAAAATGAAAAGTGAAAGTGAAGTCGCTCAGTCGTGTCCAACTCTTCTCGACCCCATGGACTGCCGCCCACCAGGCTCCTCCGTCCATGGGATTTTCCAGGCAAGAGTACTGGAGTGGGGTGCCATTTTAAAGTTTATCAAATGATGTGTATGCATTTGCTGAGATCAGTATTGATTTTTCTTTTCTTCCCAAGCTGTAAACTTTTTATTTTATATTGGGGTATAGCCGATTAACAATGTTGTGGTTGTTTCAGAGTATGTGATTTTTCTTATTTAATCTATTACTGTGGTGAATTACTTATGGATTTTTCTAATATTCAACCACCCTTTAAGTGAAAGTCACTCAGTCGTGTCTGACTCTTTGTGACCTCATGGACAGTACAGTACATGGAATTCTCTAGGCCAGAATACTGGAGTAGGTAGTCTTTCCTTTCTCCAGGGGATCTTCCCAAACCAGGGATTGAACCCTTTAAACCATTATTTAATTGAACCACCCTTTAAACAATTATTTAATTATAAGAATAACCACAGTTGTGTGTAAAATTTTCACATCCATAATCCAGAGTGATTCAACCGGTAGTCTTCAACTTTCTTCCAAGATTTTTCCTTCCGCTGCTGCTATTTCCTCTTCCCCCTCCCCTCCCCGCTCCTCCTCATCTTTCTTCTTCATTTAGTTATGATTGCCTGATAGAATGAATTGGGGAGTTTTCCCTCTCTTTTCTCAGACTGCCTGGGTTTGGATCCTGGATCATCACTTACTGTTGCCACCTTGAGTCCTGTGTCTTGGTTTCCTAGTATGTGAGCTAAAAATACAAGAAATAACTGCCTCATAGTGTTTTGGTGAAAATTTTAATGAGAAAATGCATCCAAAATGGTAATCACAGTGGTTGACTGGTGGACTGGTTCCAAATTGGGAAAGGAATACGTCAAGGCTGTATATTGTCACCCTGCTTATTTAACTTGTATGCAGAGTACATCATGAGAAACGCTGGGCTGGAAGAACCACAAGCTGGAATCAAGATTGCCGGGAGAAATATCAATAATCTCAGATATGCAGATGATACCACCCTTATGGCAAAAAGCAAAGAGGGACTAAAGAGCTTTTTGATGAAAGTGAAAGAGGAGACTGAAAAAAACTGGCTTACAACTGTACATTCATAAAACGAAGCTCGTGGCATCCGGTCCTGTCACTTCATGACAAATAGATGGAGAAACAATGGAAACAGTGACAGATTTTATTTTCTTGGGCTCCAAAATCACTGCAGATGGTGACTGCAGCCATGAAATTAAAAGAAGCTTGCTCCTTGGAAGGAAAGCTATGACAAACCCAGATGGCATATTAAAGTGTTACTTTGCCAAAAAGGTCTGTATAGTCAAAGCTATGGTTTTTCCAGTAGTCATGTATGGGTGTGAGAGTTGGACCATAAAGAAAGCTGAACGAATTGATACTTTTGAACTGTGTTGTTGGAAAAGACTCTCGTGAATCCTTAGGACTGCAAGGAGATCAAGCCAATCAATCCTAAAGGAAATCAATCCTGAATATTCATTGGACGGACTGATGCTGAAGCTGAAGCTCCAATACTTTGGCCACCTGATGCAAAGAGCCAACTCATTAGAAAAGACCCTGATGCTGGGAAAGATTGAAGGCAGGAGAAGAGAACAACAGAGGACAAGATGGTTGGATGGCATCACTGACTCAATGGACATGAGTATGAGCAAGCTCTGGGAGATGGTGAAGGACAGGGAAGCCTGGTGAGCTGCAGTCCATGAGGTCACAAAGGGTCAGACACGACTGCGTGTCTCAACAAAAGACAAGTTGCATTCATTCCATCGACCACTTGGGGGAGCCAGATAGCTGAAAACAAACAAGTTCCCAGCAAGTTAAGCAGAGATTGTCTCCTACTGAGAGCTAGAGTTGAGGCTCCTCTAGTTTCAGGCTCCCATTTTTGCATTTTGGGAAACAGAGGCTCAGAGAAAAGAAATGATTGTTGTGCAAGTAACTGGTACTTACCAGCTTATTAACGAATCACTTGAAAAAAATCAACTTTAGTCACAAGCCTACTAAGTTCTGAGCATGGCTAAGGCTGTGTAGAGTAGAAAGTCACCTCACCCTCCTCAATTTCTCAGTTGATGAATTTGTGTTGTATTTTTCATTTCATTAAGATCTGTGCTTAAAAAGGAGTAGGTTACCAGACATTGTTGAATACATCTCATGCCCAGATATCCACAGTTCTTAGAGCGTACAGACAATTGGCACTATGAGAAAGAAACATACTGCCACACCAGAATAAGGACACACACACACACTTGGCGAGTTCACCTAGTTTCCAAGCTTTAAGTGTGCCCTGTAAGTGGATAAATCTCAACTTTATATTTCCACCTAGATCATCCTCCTGGACTTCAGACTCATTTATCTAACTTCTTGCACAACATTTCCACTTGGGAGCCTGTGAGGCATCTCGTGTTCTTGTTTAAAACTGAGCTCCTAATCTCCTCCTGTCCTGTTCCTCCAACCGACTTAGTTCAGGGCAACCGCATTCTTCCGTTAGCTCAACCAACCTTCCCGTTGCCTTTAAACCTGTCCTCTCATTCTCCACACTGAACTCACCAGTAATCGTGTTGGCCGTGCTCCTCAGGATAAGTCCAGAATCCGACCACCTCTTCCTGCCTCCACAGCGCCTGTCGTGGCTCGTGCCACCACCATCTCCTCTGTGGCTGTCGCCAGGGCTCCTCCCTGACCCCTCGCATCTGTTCTGTAGCTTGCTCTCTGCAGAGTGGCGGAGGGCTGCTGCTACAGATCTCAGTGGTGTCGCTCAGTCCTCAGCTCAGGAGCCTCCCCTGTGTCCCACCTCACCACCCTTCCGGGGTGTCTCCACACGCCTCTGACTGTGTCTCCTATTCGTTCCCCACTCGGCCTCTCAGCTTGGCCGCACGGACCTCTTTACTGTCCACTGACGATTCCAGGAAGCTCCCACTCAGCCTCTGTCTCCGTGACCTGCCACGCTCTGACCTCAGATGCCTACAGAGCTCCCTCACCTCCTTCCTTCCTGTCTGTACCCACATCACCCCTCACCACTCTTTCCACAACTGCAGCACCCCACCCCACTTCCTTTCCTTCTCCCATGACATGTAACCCCCCAGATTCTACCTATTCCACTTATTTTGCTCAGGGTCTGTCTCACTGCTGGGGAATGGTAGCTTCATGAGGGCAGCGCTTCCTGTTGTTTATTTCCAGCATAGAGCAATGCTTAGCGCATTGTTGGAATGAAAGACACAGATTTCAGAAGCTAGTCTGTGTGAGACAAAGGGTGCTAGGATAGGAATAAAGTGATTTTTACCTGCTTATCCCTGAAGTTACTGAATTCCTCTTGCTGTGGGCAGTCGCTCTGTCTTTGATCTTACATATGAGGGTGTGAGGGTCCTTTTTGTTGTTGTTCTAAAATGTCAATGGAATGAGTTAAGACTGTGCAAATGTTGATGAACTGCACTCAGACCCTGCAGGGCCCCTGGTTATTATGAGGCAGGAGGCAGTGCTTCCTGGCTGGAAAGTCACTGGCTATGAGACAGTAAGACGTGACGAAGCAAACAGTGATCCTTTGTGCAGGAAGTGTTGAGATGGTGGAAGGCAGGTCAGACAGCGGCAAAAGGGTCCTTGAGAGGTGTGATGGGAAGGACATCTAAAAAGAGAGGTAAGGCCATGTTTGCAGAGATTTGTCTCCAGGTCAAAGTCCAAATTCCTGAGTCTCAAATTCTGTGGGTGAGGCACAACTGATTTTGAGCAAGAGAAGACCCAAATGGTCTAGAAAGATTCGTCTATCCAGGATGGGTTAGAGGGAGGTGATTCTGATTCAGGAGGTCATTAAAGATTTTTAATCTCAGATGGTGACGGCGTGGACTCTCAGGGGAACAGCAGGAACAGACTTGGAAGAACAAGGGAACATCAGGAAAAGACTTGGAAGTAGAGAGCTGCAACTAAAGAAAAGGGAAAACAGAAAATCCACTAAGATATGTAGAGAAAGAAAGAAAGAAAGAAAGAGGAAGGCCGGAGAGGAAGCTAGATTGTGGAGGAAGCTGAGCGTTGCAGGGTCTGTCTTAGTGACTCCAGGGGAACTTCAACCACAAACTTTTCTCTCTCACAGTTCTGGAGGCTGGAAAGTCCAAGGTCAAGCTGACTCGTTGCCATGGGGCCACCTTCTCCCTGTGTCCTCAGGTGGCAGACAGAGATCTGTGTCGTCTCCTCTTCCACGAATCCCACCGGGGGGCCCCACCCTCACAACCTCATGAATCCTCGTCATTCCCAAAGGCCACCTCCAAATTCTCTCCCCCCCGGGGATGAGAGTTTCAACACATGGGTCTTGGGTGGACACCAACATCAGTCCACAGCATGGACGCTCAGCACTCACTAGGTGAAGAGGGTTAGGGTTGAGGTCCCTTTCTTGGTGTTCAGGAGCAAAGGATGGAAGTTCGAGAGAAGATTCTTGTCCACATGGGGAGATACATGATTATTTAAGGCAAGAGGGAAGAAACCAGGACAGCAAGGAGAAGATCAAATGTGCCAGGTAAGGAGCAAGATGGAGAGGCGGTTCTTTCCATGGAGAGAGGTCTCTAGCTTGCTGAGGCCAGAGGGAATCTTGGTAGGCTGGAGAAAGAGAAAATGTTTGATGGTCGGAGAAGGCAATGGCACCCACTCCAGTACTCTTGCCTGGAAAATCCTATGGACAGGAGCCTAGAAGACTGCAGTCCATGGGGTTGCTGATGGTCGGACACGACTGAGTGGCTTCACTTTCACTTTTCACTTTCATGCATTGGAGAAGGAAATGGCAACCCACTCCAGTGTTCTTGCCTGAAGAATCCCAGGGATGGAGGAGCCTGGTGGGCTGCCATCTATGGGGTCGCACAGAGTCGGACACAACTGAAGTGACTTAGCAGCAACAGCAGAGATAACAAAACTGGAAGGAGCTTACTGCTCATGATGCTTCTGGGGAAGAAGGAAGCACAGTTCTCTGGCAAGGGCGGGATAAGATGCAGAAGAGGGATCAAGACTTGCTGAGAAGGGTGTGGAACCTGGCATTTAGATCCCATGGACCCATCCATCTGTTGATCTTACCATCTTCCCACTGTTCCTCACTCCTTTCCTGTTCTTGCTTCCTTTAGAGCCTGCTTAAAATCCATGGCCAGTCACCGAAATCATTGTCTTGCCCCTCTTCACTGTCCATGTGGTTTCTGAACCATAACCCTGATATAATATCACTCTTTACCCCACCCAGGTCTTGACCCATTCTGCACCCACTCGAGCTTATGTGATACAGCAATCCTGTGTGCAATAAAAAATGTGCTTACCCTTTCTGCATACCAGGATGCAAAGTTTGTGGGTGATGTCCACTCTTCTTAATATCCTGTATTTTAAATAATTAATGTCAAGTGGGTTGTTATTAACATATCTATATTAGATGATAAGGAGAGAAGAGAAAAAAATAGTTGATACGTATACATACACATATTCATAACAGTAAGGAAGATGGATGTGAGAGTTGGACTATAAAGAAAGCTGAGCACCAAAGAATTGATGCTTTTGAACTGTGGTGTTGGAGAAAACTCTTCAGAGTCCCTTGGACTGCAAGGAGATCCAACCAGTCAGTCCTAAAGGAAATCAATCCTGAATATTCACTGGAAGGACTGATGCTGAAGCTGAAACTCCAATACTTTGGCCACCCATTGCAAAGAAATGACTCATTGGAAAAGACTCTGATGCTGGGAAAGATTGAATCAGGAGGAGACAGGGATGACAGAGGATGAGATGGTTGGATGGCATCACTGACATGAATTTGATCATTCTCCAGGAGTTGATGGACAGGGAAGCCTGGTATGCTGCAGTCCATGGGGTCACAAAGAGTGGAACATGACTGAGCAACTGAATGACTGAACTGAAGGAAGATGCACTCCATAACAATGATAATTCTCATAACAATTATAGTCCTCACTGGTCCTGAGATTGTAGCTGATATCTATAATTATAATACCTTCTCCCACTATTCCTATTTCCCCATGGTGGCTCAGACAGTAAAGAATCTGCCTGCAATGCGGGAGACCTGGGTTTGATCGCTGGGTTGGTAAAATCCCCTGGAGAAGGAAATGGCAACCCACTCTGTTATTCTTGCCTGGGCAATGGCATGGACAGAGGAATCTGGCAGGCTACAGTCCATGAGGTTGCAAAAGATTCAGACACGACTTAGCGACTAAACAACAACAACAATTTATATTAACCATTTCTTCTATCAGTTTTGTATATCTTGTATTTTTCCAGGAATTTACCCATTTCATCTAACTTATTTAAGTTTTGGGTCTGTGGTTGCTCAGAGCATTCGCTTACAATCTTTTTAATTTTGGTAACATCATTAGTGATGTTGCTGCTTTTAGTCCTGATTTTTATTCAAGTCTTTTCTCCTTCATGCTTGGTCAGTCTAGTTAAAGATCTGTCAGTTTTGTCAGACTTTCAGAGGGCCAGCTTTAAGTTTCATTGACAGTCTCCGGTTTTTCTACGCTCTTCTCTTCCTCAGAACCCCCAGCACGGTTCTCTCGGTGGCGTTGGCCACTGGAGCCTGAGATGTTGGCAGGCAGCCTTTTGCCAGCAGGTAGGATCCGTTGGTTCTTTCTCCTGCTTAACGTGAGGCTGGGGGATTAACAGCATTGAAATCACCTATGTGTCTATTAGACCCACAGGCTCTTGGGACCCCATCCCAGTGTCCTGATCCTAAATCACAACCTGTATGTTAACAGCATCCTCGGGGAACTGTTTGCACATTCAGGTTTGAGAAGCACTTGGTCTGATACCTTCATCTTGCAGGTGAGAAAATAAAGGGCTTGAGAGGCAACGTACCCCCAGAAGGGGGTTCTCGTAGGAACACTAAGAGATGATGGGGAGGGCGGGGAGGGAGAGGAAAGGGAATACAAACGTGAGCCNAATTGTTGGTTTTCTTGAGGCCCTCAACCCCCCATATAATGAATTTTAGATAAATCAGGCAAAAATGACTCAAATAATTGATTCACTCAATTCCCTCATGAGGAAGTATTTGTAAAATAGTCCCTATCCTCTTGTTTGCTAACTATTTGTGATTCTGCTCGCCTAACAGTAAGCACACAGATGAAGAATGCGAGCCTGGAGAGTAAGAAAACGGCCTTCTCTTGCACTTAAGATGTGTTGAGACACACACCCTCCACGAAGCCCTGCCTTTGGTTTGGGTTCAGACCGTGGGTATTGGTTTGCTCTGTACTTCAGCTCTGTCTCATCTTCCTAAAGGAAGTCAAAGAGGACAGATGACTCTTCTGCTACATCCCACATCACAGGTGCCCAGGGGTCCTTCTCATCCTCATCTTCCTCCCAGTTTACCCTAGAGGCTGTGGGAGTGCACACTTGTCTGACCACTCTGGAAAACAGTTCACAAGTTCCTTATAAACATTCTCCTACCCTACTAACAGGGCTACCCAGGTGGCGCTGCTGGTAAAGAACACGCCAGACACGGCTTTGATCCCTGGGTCAGGAAGATCCCCTGGAGGAGGGCATGGCCAGCCCACTCCAGTATTCTTGCCTGGAGAATCCCATGGGCAGAGGAGCTGGTGGGTACAGTCAATGGGGTCACAGAGTCGGATGCAACTGAGCATGTGTACACACGGGATTGGAGTGGGCAAGAGGGTTTGCCCGCAGGGGCTGCCTGGCCGCTGGACTCTGGGGTTTTCTGCGCCCTCCTGAGGCGGCTGTGTTTGGCACTGACCATCGATGGAACTCATTTTCAGCAGGTTTAACTGTGGCGGGCCTGTCTTGTTCTTCAGCAGCAGTGAAGCAGCAGGCTGACAGAGTTGTGTGTGCGTGCATGCGTGTCTAATGCTAAGTTGCTTCAGTTGTGTCTGATGCTTTATGACCCCAAGGATTGTAGTATGTCTAATAAAGCTTTGATTTTATACCAGTTTCAGATTTACAGAAAAGCTTCAGAAACAGTGCAGAGGGTTCCCTTCTGGTAACCCCCAACCTGTGTAGGGTGTATTTGTTATACTCGATGAGCTGAGGTGAGAAAACTGTGGGGAGCATGGTCGTGAGCAGGGCCTCAGAAGGCAGGGTGAGGACGGAGCACCCCAGGAGAAGGCATGGTATGTGGAGAGCCAGGGAGTGGGCCTGAGTGGAGTGAGCTCAGGGGACATGGGGAGCCCAGTGTGGCTGGGTGTAGGCTGACGGGGGAGGCTTTTCATGCAATAGGCGATTGTTCCAGGCACACAGGTGTGGCTCTTTTCCAAAGGGCTCTAACCCACATCCCCGACTTCTTCCTCGTCTCTTTTCTGACGTGGGGAAGGAGATGCCCTTTGCTGGACCCACCCTGAGAATGTGCTCTGTATCGCTTCTTAGCCTTTTGGCTAAGATCAAGTATAGAATGTGCTCTGTAGGAGGTTTCCTACATGGACGTACTCTGGTCTCACCTGTCTCCGTAATCAGGAACTCAGTCTATTTCTCTCTTACCACAGAGGTCTGTGGGACTTATGGGGTTAATAAAGGATGCAGCTTTTACACTTATTAGAAATCACAAAGTCCCCCAGATGCACCATCCTACCAACGTTATATTACAGTTGCTAAAAATACCCCACAACCACGGGTGAGCTCAGAGCAACAGATAGCCCACAGACTAATTTCATCCTTGGCAGAAGGCCACGCAGCCTCCAGACAGGATCAGAATCAAACTGGGGGCTGCTAAATATAGAAATATAAATTTGGGTTTGTTTGGAATCATTTGAAAACTGAAGGAACACATAAGTCCGTGATCAAGCCTGGCAGCGTCTTCCAAAGGCAGAGCTCACCTTAGTGTCGGTTGGTCCTGCACCCCCAGCCCCATTCTCGGCCCCTCAGTGAAAATATGAGTCCAGTCTCTGTGTCTGAAGTCGTAGCAGACTCTTGAAGCAGTCTGGGCTGGATATGGACGCAATACTGTCATCTACTCCCAGGGGCTGCACTGAGGCCCTGGAGGCCGACTGACTTCAGAGGTGACTTCACGCTCCTCGGGGACCCCGGGCTCTCTGGCCTCATGTGTCTGCCCCTTTCCCATCCAGACGGAGGATGAGGGTCTGTCACTTCCCCTTGAAGTTTCACTCAGCACCGGGGTCCCACTGAGCAGGACTGACTGGGAAAAGGGGAGAAGGAAAAGAGCTTCTTTGCAAGCATCCTGTCCTGTGTGTCCCTCTTGTTCAGTGTTTATGGTGAGAAGGTTCCTCAGAGCACAAACACACCTGCCCAGAGGAGCTTTGGGTAGGTGGCCATGCAGGTGAAAGTTGACCAGGTCAGGGGAGAAGAGTGAGAGGCTCACTCATGGTCCTGTTTGGGCACCCTCTCTAGATCCATCCCGGAGGAAGTCAGCACCATCAAGGTAAAGGGCTCTGGAGAACATGCCAGGACAACCAGCCAGTTTAACTGGCCCAGAGTTTCTCAAGTGGCTTCAGGCCACACATACATCTATCCTTTGGCTGCCTCCTTCACCTCGCTTGGGACCACTCTCCTTGCCCATGTGCTTCTCTCACTCCAGCCCTTTGTCCTTCAGATACTCCCAATCCTGCATCTCTGGACCCTTGCCTTCTGCCCCCTAGGAAGCTGTTCCATCTGGTGCCTTTACAGCCTTCCTCTTTTCACTTAGAGGTCAGTTCAAATGTCACCTACTCTGAGAAGCTTTCCTGAAGCCATTCTACAACTGCTCTTTTAAATTTAATACCATCTCTCTGCTTTATCTCCTTTGATATAACTCATTACTACCTATTATAGATCACATCACATCATATTATATCTTTGTTGTTATCTATTTTCCCGATGACTCAGAGCTGAAAAGCAACTCAGAAGAGCTGGCCTCCCAACGTGGGGAGATTGTAGAAATACCACCATCAATTAATGGAGCATGGATGTTCATTTTTATGCACAAGAAAACAACCCAGTCTTATGTGTAACTAAGCCTAAAAGAATGCCTCATAATAAGTATGACAACCATTCTCAAAAAGAATGCATAAGAAGGCATAGCATCAAAATTCCATGGGCAGAAATTTGTATTTCTTTGAATCAAGATTGCCTTGAGAAATATCAGCAGCCTCAGATATGCAGATGATGCCGCTCTAATGGCAGAAAGTGAAGCGAAACTAAAGAGCCTCTTGATGAGGGTGAAAGAGGAGAGTGGAAAAGCTTGCTTAAAGCTCAACATACAAAAAACTAAGATTATGGCATCTGGTCTCATCACTTCATGGCAAACACAAGGGGAAAATGTGGAAGCAGTGACAGTTTATTTTTTGGGGCTCTAAAATCACTGCAGATGGTGACTGCAGCCATGAAATTAAAAGATGCTTGCTCTTTGGAAGGAAAGCTATGACAAAGCTAAACAGTGTATTGAAAAGCAGAGACATCACTTGGCCAACAAAGGTCCATATAGTCAAAGCTGTGGTTTTCCCAGTAGTTGTGTATGGATGTGAGAGCTGCACCATAAAGAGGGTTGAGCGCTGAAAAACTGATGCTTTCAAACTGTGGTGCTGGAGAAGACCACAACATTTTGAGAGTCCCTTGGACTACAGGGAGATCAAACCAGTCAATCATAAAAGAAATCAGCCCTGAATATTCATTGGAAGGGTTGATGCTGAAGCTCCAATACTTTGGCCACCTGATGTAAAGAGCCAACTCATTGGAAAAGACTCTGATGCTGGGAAAGACTGAAGGCAAAAGGAGAAAGGGGCAACAGAAAATGAGATGGTTAGATAACATCACCGAATCAATGGACATGAATTTGACAAGCTCCAGGAGACAGTGAAGAACAGAGGAGCCTGGCGTGTTGCAGTCCATGGGGTTGTGAAGAGTCAAACACGACTGAGCAACTGAACAACAACAATTGAGTTATGGGAAAGAATCCAGAATCAGTGAGATCTTGGATCTGATGGAGGACGATGAGTACAGGGAGTGTGAAAATCTGAGAGTGGAGCAGCACCAGGTGATGGGGACAAGTGGTGGGGGCACCGGGGTCATGGCGGGGGGCTGGGGGTCCTGCAGGAGCAGAAGTCACTCAGGAACGGATCGCTCCTCCCAGCTGGGCTCCTCTCCGCAACGTCACTGCACTGTCATCTAACAGCCCTCGGGGCCATTTAAGCGTAAGAATTACTTTGCTACCGACATTGAGAAAAACCACATGGCAGATAGACCCAGTTCCCGCTCTCCAAATTACCCCAAATAAACAGAAGAATGTTTGAGGCCCCCGAGGGATATATAGGGAAGAGAAAAAGGCAAGTGCGAGCTAACAGCTGTGGCTGGGGAGGTGGAGGAGCCGTCTGCCCAGACGTTGCTGCATTCTCTCTCCAGGTCAAGCAGAAACTGCAAGCAGTAAATGCAACTGTCCCAATTTGTTTTCTCATGAAAATGTCAGCTTGAGCTCTTGAAGGAATCCTTTTCTTATGGCCCAAGCAAAGAAACCTTTTTTTATTGTGTGGCCCCTCAGGACAGAAGAGGCTTTTTGATCCTGTTCCATGTTTCCAGATTGCTGGTATCCTTCAGATTGGCTTACCCAGGGGGCTGATATAAATTTTTAGGTGGAGAAGCACGATGCTGACACATTTGTTTGGTTTAAGCCAGAGCTGTCTCCAGGGCCCAGGAGGGATGGGCTTCTTGGCTTCCCCTCCGCCTGCCCCCCAGGTGAGACCCATGGCCGCAAATGGCCCTTTCTTGGCAAGACAGTTTAATGGCGTGGGGCATGAAAGGGATATGGCTGCATAATTCTTGTTAATAAATGTCTTATTTAGTTACCTCATGTTAATTATTCACTAAGCAGAGGCAGTTGTAACTTGGAGCTCTGATTTGACTGCTCCTTGAGCTTTTTCTTTTTCCCTTCCCTCCCCCCTCCTCCCCCTCCCCACCCCTCTGGACAGCTCTTCTCCAAAGAAGAGAGCCCAGACCGTTGTCTGACTCCAGAGAGAACCAGCAGCTATTACAGCTGGACAGGATGCCAGAGATCACAGAGTCGGGTGATTTCCAAACCACTTTGAGGAGTCTGAGGGTTTTCATGCTCAGCCTCTAGGATGGGATGGCATGGCTTGGGGGCAAGGCCCCTGCCTCTCTGGTTCAGCTCCTGTGCCCTGACCCCGGTTCCCTTTGTATGTGTGCAATTTTGGGAGCAGGTTTTGTAAGGAGAAAATGATTGGAATTCTGGAAAGGTCTAAAAACCACTGATGCAAATCAGGCCTCTCATTTACAGGTGAGGATGCTGAGGTCCAGAGAGGTAGAGTGATTTTCCTGGGTTGCACAGCTTCTTAGTAAGGGAGTCTGGACTAGGAGATCCTCTCCCTGTTGCATGGCTTGGGATGGAGAGAGGAACCCAGAGAAGAGAGAGAAGGTGGGAAGGAGGAAGGTGGTCAAAGGTCCCTGTCTCCCTTCTGGCATGCAGAGCAGGATGGCTTCTTGAAACACCTCTCTGGCTACAGGCAGTGGTATCTTAGTGTGCTTGCTGAGAACAGCAGTGCAAAAGTGACCCGACTCTGTGATCTGTCTAATTACTGAGTGAACACAGGCAGGGCCTGCTCTTGAGGCTTCAGGGTTTGTGGTGTCAGACCTGAGCTGGCTGCCAGTTTCACTGTGAATGAAGTTCTCTATTTAAAAAAAATGTATTGTTACTTTGGGGGTGGATTTCTGGGAAATATTTATGAAAATGGACACCAATTTTACCATATTTACCAGTAGAATGAATTTAGTCTTTGAGATGGAGTTATATTTAGGTCTATTGACTCAGGGTAAGTTTTACAGTAAAAAATTAGACGTAAATAAAAATGTTCAGTATATTTTTGAAATCATTGCCTTTGTTACTCTTATTAAAACAAAACAGAATTTTCAAAAGTTAATAGAATTCTGTGGTTAGAGACTCTGGAAACTCACCTCTGCTCCTTGATAGCTGTTTGTGTTAAGTCACTTCCGTCGTGTCTGACTCTTTGTGACCTCATGGTCTGTAGCCCACCAGGCTTCTCTTTCCATGGGATTTTCCAGGCAAGAATACTGGAGTGGGTTGGCATTTCTTTCTCCAGGGAATCTTCCTGACCCAGGGATTCAGCCCGGGTCTCTTACATCTCCTACGGGGGTGTGGGTTCTTAACCACCAGCACCATTTGGGAAACCTCTGGATAGCTGTGTGACATTGAGCAAATCACTTAACCTCTCTGAGCCTTGAACATCCCCCTCTGTAAAATAGTGATAACAATAACTTCCCTTGTGCACACTGACTGTGTTAATACATAAAGCCTTTACAACAGCACCCAGTGGGATTCACTGTGCTTCATGAATCTCTCAACAATTTTAGAAGATTCTTGGTCTATATTTTAAATATTGTCTCTTCCCCATTCCACTGGGCCTTTTCCAAGACTCATAGCATGCCTTTTATGTTTCCATTTCTTTGTCTTTAGACGGTCTTCTGGATAATGTCTTTGGTTCTATCCTTCAGCTCACTGAGATTCTGATGTACTCTATCCAATATGCTTTGTAACCCATTTGTGATGGAGACCACTAGCTGTATGCAATAAATCATTCTCTCCTTCTTTTGTGTTAAGAGGACTATGGTTGGACACCTGCCTCCTCAACTCTGCGGCATTTCCCAGACAGCTTTGCAGGTGGTGTGGCTGGGTCATTAAGCTACATTCAGTTGATGTCAGTGGATGTGGTGTGGACAAGGGGCATGTCTCTTCCACAGCCTGTCTCCTCTTTGTAAGACGAAAAGTGTGTAAAGTTCCATGGTCCATAAACTCATGACTTACAATGGGATTAGGTAAAAAATGGAGGGAAAAGCATTTTGACCCTTTATAGCAGTTCAGCCTTGTCACAATACCTAAGCATGTAATCATTTTTCAAGTCATTCATTTTTTTGGGGGAGGAGGTATTTTATAGAAGTAATAGTTTAAAAAGGATTGGAAGAAAAACCTATTCTGTCATCTGTGGCCGTGACCAGATGATGTTAATGTCTTAGGGGATGGATGAGAAGCAAGATGGAGGGGAGCTGCCTCCCAACATGAAATGCCCAACTCAGTCTATGACATCAGAGCAAAATGCACCCTCCTCTTCTTTAGTGGATTGAATTATTGTCAGATCTCTTCCTGTGGCTGTTGAGCCTTACCCAGTGCATGCCCATCATGTTTTTCATTCTAGTGAGTCTACATTTGACTTCTTGAAATTATGTTTCGTTCTTTTTTCAAATCTCTCTGGTTTTTTTTTTTTTTTAATAGGTTCTCATTCCTTGATCATGTGTGAAAGCCTCTGTTGTCTTTTAATCTTTCAACATTTGCTGAAATAAAGTCTTCAGCATCAAGATGCAGCAGATACAAACTTTCAGACAGAGGTGAAATATCACCAGATACAGATACTCATCAGGATTTTCTGAGAACTTGTTCTGCAACACTTAGATTCTTTCAACTACTTAAAAAAAATTTTATTTATTTATTTTTGGCTGTGCGAGGGCTTTCTGTAGTTGCAGCCAGTGGGGCTGCTCTCGAGTAGTGGTGCTCAGGCTGCTCACTGCAGTGGCTTCTCTCATCGTGGAGCACAGGATCCAGGCCATGTGGACTCAGTAGCTGTGGCTCTCGGGCTACAGAGTGCGGGCTTAGTAGTTGTGACGCACAGGCTTAGTTGCCTTACAGCATGTGGAATCTTCTCTGTGGTACGTGGACTCTTTCCTGTGGATCGAACCCATGTCTTCTGCATTGGCAGGCAAATTCTTAACCACTGGACCACCAGGGAAGTCCTCTTTCAACTACTTCCAGAATAGAATATGATTCAGAGAGATGGTGAGAAAAGGTTTCTATGACAAAGAGCTCTTTAGAAAAATCAACATTGAAGGCTCCATTTTCTGTTCACAGCAGAGAGGATCCTGCATCAAAATCGGTGGCGAGTGGAACAAAGGCCACCCGTGGGGACAGTGGATGTCCAGGTAGACTTTGGCTAATCCATGTAAACATTGATTGAAGATCTCTTTGTTTCTCTATCCTTGAATTGGCTGAGATTGAACATCATCAAAACAGTTCGTATTTCTTTTCTGGGGCTTCCATAAAAAACCACAACAAACTGGTACCTTAAAACCACAGAAATTTGTTGCTTCATAGTCCAGGAGGCTGAAAGTCCAGATTCAAGGTGTCAGCAGAGCCACATGCCCCCTGAAGGCTCTAAAGGCAGATTTTCTTTGTTTCTTCCAGCTTCTTGGAGCCCCAAATGTTCCTTGACTTATGGCAACAGGACTCCAACTTCTGCCTCCCTGTCTTCAAGTTGCTTGGTGTCTGTGTCTTCATGTCTTTCTCTACTGTGCATGTGTCTGTGTCCAGATTTCCTCTTCTTACAAGAATCCCAGTCATGTTGGGTTAGGGGCCCACCCACTCTGGTACAGTCTGGACTAAACTACTTAACGTCTGCAACAACCCTGTTTCCAAGTAGGGTCACCTCTGATGCTGGGAGTTAAGGCTTCAACATATCTTTTGAAGACACAGTTCCACCCATAGCACAGAGAGGAAAAATAGAGGGGGTGGAGGATGAGAATTCCACAAGAAGGATGAGAGGGCCATCATCTTGGTTCTGCTTCCCATAACCCCTGCTTCTCCTCTGCTTGGCTGGTCCAGTTCCCTCATGACTCAATGAAGTTTCAGTGTAAACTTTCTCCTTCAAAAACTCCTGACCCTCCCACTCCTGCCTGATTCTTGTGCCCCATTGCTGCAGACTGCCTTCCCTCCCTCACCTGCCCCCCATCACACCCCTGGTCTCCCTTCCCAGTTCCTGCTCACCTTCCTTGCTCAGCCGGCCATGCAGACAAAGTCACAGCCCTGACCCTCCTTCCCCTCCTGCAGCGTACAGACCTTTTCCTCTCGGGCTGTGTTCCCAGCACACAGTGAGCCGCCCAGATCCAGAAGCCTTGCCCCAGAGTCCCCTTCCTCCCTGACCTCCCCAGTCAGACCATCTGCTGGATGCCGAGCCCTGGCCATCTGCTGGAGAGCCGCTTCCGCATCTCAGAGCTTAGCATCCCGGGTGAGGAAGTTCTCACTGTAGACCTTGAGACAGTCAGTAGTTTTCCTCCAGGGCTTGTGTGGCATGATACACATTTATCAACACACAGGGACCAAGGCTTTTAAAGGGGGAGGACAGAGCTGGAGAAACAATGTTAGGAAATCTGTGTGTGAATGAGCCTCAGCGGAGAACCAGAGTTCAAACACAAAATTCACGTTTTCGTTTTTCTCCCCTAAACCTGTGAGCCAGTCTGAATTTGTCTTTTTCTCATCTGAACACATTGTCCAGATATATCTTGACCCATCCCTCTCTTGAAGGAATGCAGCCAACAGCTCCTTCCTCCCTGTAAAGCAATTCTCTAAATCAAAACCAGCTTAAAAAAAATGATTCACAGTTGAAAGAGCCATTTTCAGATGCTACAAAAAAGCCATTCAGACACGAGGCTGTTCTTCTCATCTGCCCTAATGAAGCTACGGTTTACAATTTTAGAAAAGTTCTTGGACAATTCTGCACCACTGTAGGGACATCCGGATGCATGTGTGTGTGCTAAGTCGCATCAGTCGTGTCTGACTCTGCGACCCCACAGACTGTAGCCCACCAGGCTCCTCTGTCCATGGAATTCTCCAGACAAGAATACTGGAGTGAGTTGCCGTGCCCTCCTCCAGGGGATCTTCCCTGACCCAGGGATCAAACCTCTTATGTCTCCTGCATTGGCAGGCGGGTTCTTTATCGCCGAGCCTCTGGGAATCCCGGGGACTTCCAGATAGGGCCATTCAAAGCAGAGTTTTGTAACAATATTTTAAGTCTGTAACAGAAATCTCCTGGAAAACTGATTCTTTGCTTGAAACAAATTATACAGTATGAGACAGTATATGTGTGCCTTGGAGAAGGGCATGGCAACCCACTTCAGTATTCTTGCCTGGAGAATCCCATGGACAGAGGAGCCTGGTGGGCTACAGTCCATGGGGTCACAGTGCCAGACACAGCTGAGCGACTAAGCACAGCACGGCACAGCATGTGTGTGCCTAGACTAGCGTTTTGGCTCGAAACATATGGCCAGTGTGGATTCAGGGGCAGGTTGGTAGCTGGGAAGGTGGGGTTAACTGCTTCTGCAGGGGTTTGTCGCTTGGGCATTTAGCATCCATCTGTCTCCCTCTTCCCCCCAATGGCAGCCAGATGTCCCTCTGGGAAGCCTCCCACCTGCATGGCCTGTCTACCCCACATTTTTTTTGGAGCTCCAGGGCTAGCCCTGTGTGGAGTAAGCTGGTCCAGGACACCCCATCTCCCTTGCTTCAGCTTGTTGGCCCACAGTGCTCCTTTGTCCACAGGGACTGGTACCAAGGGCTCAGGGGGTATGAAAATCAGTCCCTTTATGGGATGCAACTCTCATCTGTGGCTGTGAATGAGGAAGCACAGAGCCCCCGTTCCTGCTGCCAGCAGCCACTTTACCATTAGGACGGCAATACATCTGAGGATAAACTTGATCTGGGCAAAAATGAAAAAAATAAATGCAGGGGATCTTGTGGGAGAAGTGTGAGTAGAGAGGAACAGACAGTAAACATAAACGAATCAACGCAGATGCATGCAAATAAATTAACCAGAGTCATGCAATGGTGGTGACCAGGGGATGGGACCACGGCTATGACTGGATGGACAGAGAAGCCTGCACCACAGGCCTACCATGAAGGCTTGGAGCTAAACAAGAGGCATTTCATGCTGTTGGGGGAATTTCCCATGTGCCTTTGCAACAGACTTCAGCATCAAATATGTACAGGCCAATTTCTTGATTGTGACCCGAGGACCTGTCTGATCCCTCACAGCCCTCCTGGTCTTGAGTACCAGAATCCTCCGTGGTGTCTTGTTCCCTTCTGTGGACAGACTTTTCAGCTTTTGCAGTTTACCACAAAGGAGTATATGCACTAAAAGACAGAAAGGCCCCTGCCTCACACTTAGATGGTGTGAGCTGGAAAAGAGGGAAAGACACATCCATCTCACAGCTTCTGCTCGCAGGCCTGCCAGGAATGTGGTCTGGATGGCAGAGTTTCCACTGTGTGCGGGGCTGAGGGGAGCAGTGATGCTGTGATGGCCCCACCCCACCTGCTGCTGTCACACCATGCGGAAAGCCAGTCTTCGCAAGAAGGTCAAGGAACCCTAGAGAAAAGTGATGGATGAAGGCAAGGATGGTGAGAGAAATATGAAAAGAATCAAGACTATTTCTCCTGGAGAAGAGGAGCAGAAAAGGAGACAACTCCCATAGTAGCCAGACTGGGAGACCTTGTCTCTTTTCTGCTTGCTTATCTGGAAAATGAAGCAGATAAACTGTCATCCACACAGTGGTTTTCAGCCCCAAACTCTGTGATCCTGGGACTAATGTCCACATGTATGAAAAATATTTATGTACAAGGTGGTGGCTGCGTTCCTGACTCCATTGCAACAGAAGAAAGAAAAAAAAATGAGACCGCAGGCCAAATTTCCTGACCTTGAGAGTTGTTGCAATAGTGGAAGAAAATGGAGCTTTAAAATCCCAATTCCCAGAAATATATCAGAAAATGATACCTTGTTATTTTTCTGAGATGGAATAATCCCAAGAATCCACTCCCTAAAAGTGTGAATTTGAATTGCCTGGAGGTTAATATGCTAAAATGTAAATACAGTGTCCTACGTTCATAAAAAAATTTCTTGCACAGTAACAGGGAGGTCTGAGATGACTTCTCTTAACATATTCGCTGTGCATTTTAAAAGCATCAAAGCTGTGAATCCCTCTTAAAAGGGGGTGTCCTCCAAGCTGGGCAAGTGGGGTTTGTGATGCTGACATGAGCAAAGATGAAGATTGGGGAGCATTAGAGTTTCTTTCTTTTACTAAAACAATGAGTTTAAAGAGTGTGGGAAAGAGTTAATGACCCACAAGATTTCCAAGTCCTAATCCCAGGGGCGTGTGAATATTTCAGGTGGCTAAAGAGCTTCTGTAGGTCTTCCCAGGTGGCGCTGGTGGTAAAGAACCTGCCTGCCAATGCAGGAGACGTAAGAGTCTCAGGTTTGATCCCTAGATTGGGAAGATCTCCTGGACGAGGACATGGCAACCCATTCCAGTATTCTTGCCTAGAGAATCTTATGCACAGAGGCTACAGTCCATGGGGTCCCAAACAGACATGACTGAAGTGAGTTCACACATATGCACACAAAGAGATTGTGCAGAGGAGTCTCAGATGAGAAGTTTGTCCTGGGTCACTCAGATGGACCTGGTATAACACCAGGGGTCCTTAAAAGATGGAAGAGAGTGCCAGGAGGGTCAGAAATGGAGACGTGAGGATGGAAACAGAGGTTGGAGGGGTGTAACTGCTGGAAGGGGCATAAGCTGAGGATTCAGGAGTCCCTGGACCTGGAAAGGACAAGCAATAGATTCTCCCTTAGAGCTGCTGGAGGCAGTGTGATCCCCTGACCCTTCTCTTGGCCCAGGAAAACCCATTCTGGACTGCTGACCTCCAAATGTATGTAAGATAATACTTCTTGGCTGTCTTAAGCCACTTAGTGAGTAATAATTTGTTACAGCAGCCAGAGGAAACTCATACAAAGAGAGAAACCATGATGGATTGATGTAAGAAAACAACATGGAAAAAAAATGCTTAAGAAAAGGAGCAAGAGAGGGAAGATAGACTGATCCGGAGACAAGGAGCCGGGCTTGTGAAGGGGGAAGGGCTGGGCACTGGAGGCTGCTCTGTCCTGGGTGCCTGAGGTGGGGAGGACACGGGTACAGAGCAGTGTGGTGAGGGGAGCGGGAGGGTGCTGAGCCCAAAGACAGCCAGGCCATCTGCCTCCCTATCTCAGCCTGCATTCCTGGAGAGCAGAGCTGAGACAGGTGTCAGTGTGAGCGATTAAGCTGAGAGTGAAGGATGGGAGCGAGAGAGGAGCAAACAGAAGGAGTGGGAGGTGAGCTGGGATGCAGTACTGAGGCTGTTACCAGCAGAGAGCCCACTGCCTGATCCTGACTAGGGCACCAGCTCCTGAAGAAAGCGCTTTATTGTAGGTCAACTATAGGCAAGGAGTCAGGAAGCAGGGCTTGAATCCATCTCCAGATCCAGGGTTTGGGATGAAATCTAAGGGACTGGGGGAAATTTCAAGCTTGGAAGTGAAGTCGTGCGTTAGAATCGTTTCACCTGGCATCACTAATCAAGGTTGCTTTAAGACTTGCATGTTCTCCGAGGGGTGTGTGTGTGTGTGTACACTCAGTCATGGCCAACTCTTCTGTGACCACGTGGACTGTAATTCTCCAGGCTCCTCTGCCCATGGGATCCTCCAGGTAAGAACACTGGACTGGGTTGGCATGCCCTGCTCCAGGGATGGAACCCACATCTGCATTGTAGACAGATTACTGCAGAGCCACCTGGGAAGTGGGTCCAAGGGTCCCTAAGCAGCCTAATCAGGAAGACTGGGATCAGCTGGGTCTAATTTGGGCTGAACCAGTTAGGACTGGATAGGACCACTGGCCTTTCCACTGGCCACGCGTGAGTGTCTGCATGCCTGTGCAGGGGGAGTCTCACCCCTACAGACAATCAGCTTTCCCCATGCCTCCCAGGTATCTGCCCCCTTAAATACTGCTGTCCCTGGCATAAGGATTTACTGAGCATGGCCTCACCCATTAGAACAAGACCCAATTTTCCCATCAGGAAGCTTCTGTAAGCCTCTTATCCTCCATCAGGGGGCAGACAGACTGAAAACCACAATCACAGAAAACTAACCAATCTGATCACATGGACCACAGCCTTGTCTGACTCAATGAAACTATGAGCCATGCTGGGTAGGGCCACCCAAGATGGACTGGTCATGGTGAAGTGTTCTGATAAAACATGGTCTACTGGAGAAGGGAATGGCAAACCACTTCAGTATTCTTGCCTTGAGAACCCCATGAACAGTATGAAAAGGCAAAAAGATAGGACAATGAAAGATGAACTCCCCATGTTGGTATGTGCCCAATATGCTACTGGAGATCAGTGGAGAAATAACTCCAGAAAGAATGAAGAGATGGAGCCAAAGCAAAAACAACACCCAGCTGTGGATGTGACTGGTGATGGAAGTAAAGTCTGATGCTGTAAAGAGCAATATCACACAGGAACCTGGAATGTTAGGTCCATGATCAATGCAAATTGAAAGTGGTCAAACAGGAGATGGCAAGAGTGAACTTCGACATTTTAGGAATCAGCGAACTAAAATGGACTGGAATGGGTGAATTTAACTCAGATGACCATTATATCTACTACTGTGGGCAAGAATCCCTTAGAAGAAATGGAGTAGTCATCATAGTCAACAAAAGAGTCTAAAATGCAGTACTTGGATGCAGTCTCAAAAATGATAGAATGATTTCTGTTCCCAAGGGAAACCATTCAATATCATAGAACTCTAAGGCTATGCCCTGACCAGTAATGCCAAAGAAGCTGAAGTTGAATGGTTCTATGAAGGTGTACAAGACCTTCTAAAACTAAACCCCAACTCGTGGTGAATTCATGTCAATGTTTGGCAAAAGCAATACAGTAATGTAAAGTAAACTAAAGTTAAAATAAAAATTTCAAAAAATTAAAAAACAAAACAAAACTAAACCCCCCAAAAATGTCCTTTTCATTATAGGGGACTGGAATGCAAAAGTAGGAAGTCAAGGAATACCTGGTGTAACAGGCAAATTTGACCTTGGAGTACAGAATGAAGCAGGGCAAAGACTAATAGAGTTTTGCTAAGAGAAATTGGTCATAGCAAACACCCTCTTCCAACAACACAAGAGATGACTCTACACATGGACATCACCAGATGGTCAATACCAAAATCAGATTGATTATATTCTTTGCAGCCAAAGATGGAGAAGCTCTATACAGTCAGCAAAAATAAGACTGGGAGCTGACTGTGGCTCAGATCATGAACTCCTTATTGCCAAATTCAGACTTAAATTGAAGAAAGTAGGGAAAACCACTAGACCATTCAGGCATGACCTAAATCAAATCCCTTACAACTGTACAGTGGAAGTGATGAATAGATTCAAGGGATTAGATCTGATAGAGTGACTGAAGAACTATGGATAGTGGTTCATGACATTGTACAAGAGGCAGAGATCAAGACCATCCCCAAGAAAAAGAAAAGCAAAAAGGCAAAATGGTTGTCTTAGGAGGCTTTATAAATAGCTGTAAAAAGAAAAGAGAAAGGCAAAGGAGAAAAGGAAAGATATACCCATTTGATTGCAGAGTTTCAAAGAATAGCACAGAGAGATAAAGCCTTCCTCAGTGATCAGTGCAAAGAAATAGAGGAAAACAACAGAATGGGAAAGACTAGAGATCTCTTCAAGAAAATTAGAGATACCAAGGGAACCTTTCATGCAAAGATGGGCTCAATAAAGGACAGAAATGGAATGGACCTAAAAGAAGCAAAAGATATTAAGAAGAGGTGGCAAGAATACACAGAAGAACTGTATGAAAAAGATCTTCACGACCCAGACAATCACAATGGTGTGATCACTCACCCAACATCCAGGAATGTGAAATCAAGTGGGCCTTAGGAAGCATCACTATGAACAAAGCTAGCAGAGGTGATGGACTTCCAGTTGAGCTATTTCAAATCCTGAAAGATGATGCTGTGAAAGTGCTGCACTCAGTATGCCAGCAAGTTTGGAAAACTCAGCAGTGGCCACAGGACTGGAAAAGGTCAGTTTTCATTCCAATCCCAAAGAAAGGCAATGCCAAAGAATGTTCAATCTACTTCACAATTTCATTCATCTTACACACTCGCAAAGTAATGCTCAAAATTCTCCAAGTCAGGCTTCAACAGTATGTGAACCATGAACTTCCAGATGTTCAAACTGGATTTTGAAAAGGCAGAGGAACCAGAGATCAAATTGCCAACATCTGTTGGATCATCAAAAAGCAAGAAATTTCCAGAAAAAATGTCTACTTCTGCTTTATTGAATATGCCAATGCCTTTGACTGTATGGATCACAACAAACTGTGGAAAATTCTTAGAGAGATGGGAATATCAGACCACCTGATCTGCCTCCTGAGAAATTTGTATGCAGGTCAAGAAGCAACAGTTAGAACTGGACATGGAACAACAGACTGGTTCCAAATTGGGAAAAGAGTATGTCAAGGCTGTATATTGTCATCCTGCTTACTTAACTTGTATGCAGAGTACATCATGAGAGATGCTGGGCTGGATGAATCACAAGCTGGAATCAAGATTGCTGGGAGAAATATCAATAACCTCAGATATGCAGATGACACCACCTTTATGGCAGAAAGCAAAGAAGAACTAAAGAACCTCTTGATGAAAGTGAAAGAGGAGAGTGAAAAAGCTGGCTTAAAACTCACCATTCAGAAAACTAAGATCATGGAATCTAGTCCCATCACTTCATGGCAAGTATATGGGGAAACAATGGAAACAGTGACAGACTTTATTTTTTGGGCTCCAAAATCACTGCAGATGGTGACTGCTGCCATGAAATTAAATGATTAATTAAACTAATGATGCTTGCTCTTTGGAAGAAAAGCTATAACCAACCTAGACAGCATATTGAAAAGCAGAGACATTACTTTGACAACAAAGGTCCATCTAGTCAAGTCTATGGTTTTTCCAGTGGTCATGTATGGATGTGAGAGTTGGACTATAAAGAAAGCTGAGCACTGAAGAATTGATGCGTTTGAACTGTGGTGTTAGAGAAGACTCTTAAGAGTTGGTTGGACTGCAAGGAGATCCAACCAGTCTATCCTAAAGGAAATCAATCCTGATTTCATTGAAATTCCATTTCATCCCAATTCATTGGAAGGACTGATGCTGAAGCTGAAACTCCAATACTTTGGCCACCTGATACGAAGAACTGACTCATCTGAAAAGACCCTGATGCTGGGGAACATTGAAGGCCGGAGGAAAAGGGGATGACAGAGGATTAGATGGTTGGATGGTATCACCGACTCATTGGAAATGAGTTTGAGTAAACTCTGGGAGTTGGTGATGAACAGGGAGCCTGGGATGCTGCAGTCCACGGGGTCGTCTCAAAGAGTTGAACATGACTGAGTAACTGAACTGAACTGTCCCTGGTGTTCTGGAAGGTCAATTTCAAGTCTGTTGTCTGTCCATGTGCTGGGCTGCTTTGTGAATAAAACCCTCTTTGCTGCAAACATGGGTGTCTCAGCATTAGGTTTGTTGCATGTTAGGAGAGCAAACCTGGTTCAGAAGCTAAGGGGCCGGCCTGGAATGAGTCCACAGACACTACTTGAGCTGCTGGAAGCTGAATTTCCATCTCGAAGGATTCTTCACTTCACAAAAGGCAGTGGTGGCAATGCTTCTACTTGCTTCCATTCTAGAGATGGAGGGTTCTTGGCTCTGTGGCGTCCTGGGTTTCTGTCTCATACAGGAGCGGTGCTGTCTCTGTAACATCTAATAACCCGAGTCTTAATTACAGCAACAAGCTGTTGAAGGAGACAAAACAAGTTGAAGCCAGTGCTGTTTCAAGGGGGCTACCGACTCGCTCTCCTGACCAGGGCAGCAGCAGCAGCCGGGCTGCAGGGGCCCTGCTTTCGGCCCGAGCAGCCTCTGCAGGCCCTTCTACTCCATAGGCTTATTCTTATTAACCAGCTGCTCCTTCCACCTGCATCTCACTGTTGGTGACTGTCAAACCATCAGGTAGGACAGCTACCCTGAGAATCTGAGTGCTGCGTGGAGACCGAAGGCCATTTGGAGGGAGGTCTCCCCCCCGACTTGGTCACAGAGCAGAAGGAGACTGAGAGGAGTGGCGCCAGGAGGTAGGTGGACTCATGACCGTCCACCTTCTGGTTGCTGGCGGTCAGTGTGCTGAGGCCAGGGTCTGGGTGTTGCTACTCGGTGTTGCCGCCACGGGCACTAGTGGCTCTCCCATTCTTACCCTGTGGCCCCCTGGCTCTGTTCTTCCCGGGTTCTTGTACGCCTCGAGCGACGGGCATGCCATTGGTTTCATGTGCTCACCGGCGTTACAGGAACAGGCCTGGTCACACTTCAGCTTCGGATCCTAGAAGCCCATGTGGACGCCCTGCCCCTTCTCACGCACTGTGGCGTTTTTGAATCTTCATCCTGGTTCATCCATTCCATTCACTCTCTTCCGTGTAATAACCCATCCTCTGATTCATGATGGGCATTATCTGGAGGGGGTGCCTTGCCCCTGTGACTTTGGTTCCCAGTTCAGTGATGTTTGTTCTGGGAGGGGTCTTTCTCTAATCCTGTTTCATTTGTGAGATCTCCTGGCATTTTATAAACATACGCCCGTGAACAGGAAGGTCCCCTGGTGGGTGCGGGCACTTCAGCTCCTGGGCGGTAGGATCTTGCTCGACTCTTCTGTGACCTTGCATCACTAGTATCAGGACCCAGCGTGGCCGCTTCTCACTTGGTCTGGATGTGAAAGCTGCCCAACCCCAGCCCGTGGGGTTCCCCAGGAACCCTGGTCAGACGCCACCCAGGCCACCTGCCCCCTCGCTCGCTCATGGTAGCTTCCGTCTTGTCTACTACTTGGGTTGGCTGGCTTGTTGCCCCGTGTGGTCACTTGCCTGGTAGATGTCAGTCTCTGTGTGTCCTGTCCTCCAGGCACAGCTCATCCAGCAGGTGGTTAGCAGAGATGCCGGGGGAGGGGTGGCGGTGTGGAGCCCAGCGCTAGAATCTGAACAGCTGGGGCGGGCGTTGTGGCTTTGCCACATTCTAAACTCCTTTCCACATCTCACAGTTGTGAGAATCTAAATCTGAGTTGTACTCAGAATACTAGGTGTTCCTGGCAGCCGAGGAGGCAGTGAGAGAATGTTCCTAACACTTTGTTCTAGCAGCTTCCAGTTGCCAGGAAGAGAAGGGAAGCCTGCAGAAGCACAGGCTTGAGCTGGTGGAAGAGGATGGGAGGCGGTGGTGGAGACCCTGCTCCGTCCTCCCAGCATTGGCAGGCAGAGGGCCTGCTGTGTGGTCTGGCCCTGGGCCTGGCTCCTCCCCCCCGCCACCCCCACCCAGAGCAGGCCGCCTGTGAGGTTCGAGGGCACTCAGAGGGAACGTAGCCTCCTCTCCTAACCGTCTTCCTCCTCTGTTCACGTAGAACGTCATTTCCCCAGTAGCGGAAGCAACTCTGTCTTAGCTGTATGCATCTGGATTTTCGTGTCCAGAAAAAGAGAGTGGATGCTGGGACCTCAGTGACCTTCCAGGCTCTACACCCATCAAAGGTGCAAACTGTGCCAGGGCTGCTTCTGAAGATTCAGGGTGGCTGTTCCTAGTAGTGGTGAGCCCAGAACATGGTCAGAGGAGCATGATGGAAGAGTCATGTGCCCTCAGGGTGTGGGCCCCAGAACATGGTCAGAGGAGCATGATGGAAGAGTCATGTGCCCTCAGGGTGTGGGCCCCAGAACATGGTCAGAGGAGCATGATGAAGAGTCATGTGCCCTCAGGGTGTGGGCCTCCACCTGCCGCTGGTCCTAGCTCAGACAGTTGGCAGCAGGCAGGACTGGGACAGAGGTCCTGGTTTCCTGCCGGCCATTCGGGGTGCTTTTCTGGCTTCTATTTGACCGAGAACACAAGGAGACAAGTGTCTGTCCCATTTTTAAAGCCAGGATAGAGCACAGTGACAGAAACACGACAGGGTTTCTGTGTCCCAAAGATTAGGGCTTCCAGGTAAAGTACAGAAAGTTTAACTTGCATTTCACATCATTGTTGAATGAATGTTTGGTGTAAGTATATCCCAAGTATGTGTTTAAGATAGACTTTTGGGCTTCCTTGGTGGCTCAGACAGTAAAGAATCCACCTGCAATATACGAGACCCGGGTTTGATCCCTGAGTCGGAAAGATCCCCTGGAGAGGGGAATGGCCACTCACTCCAGTATTCTTGCCTGGAGAATCCCATAGACAGAGGAGCCTGGTGGGCTACAGTACGTGGGGTCACAAAGAGTCAGACCGAGAGACTAACAATTTTCACCTTTTTTGATGCTAAGCATTTACTGCTTATCCGAAATTCCAGTGGAATGGCATGTCCTACACTTACATTTAGCTAAATCTGGCAACCCCACCAAAGAAGCAATTCACATTGAAAATGTTTATCAGACTGAATTATGGCTGCGCAGCCCTGTCCTGGGTCTGCACTTAGAGGCAGAGTCTGTGTCTTTTCTGGGAGTTCTTAGGACCACGGCTACATCTGGAGCAGTGCCAAACCTCCATATGAGACCAGAGCATTTCAGTCACTTGTCCACAGTCCTGATGTTCACAGCCGGTAGACAAAATACTGAGATGTTTGGCAGGGCCACCCAGCTGTCCCCTGGAAGTCTGGCATCTCATGGCCACAGGTTTCCAGCTCACCCTGTGCTGGGACAGTGTCTTCCACTCAGTTCTCTGATCTGTGAGGCCCCTGCTCCCCCTGATCCTCTCCCACCAGACCTGGGACACGCTACCAGATTCTTCAAGGATGCAGCCGAAGTCTGGGCGTGTTTTGCATTTTGTTCGTTTCTTGGCCCTGGACTCCCATGTACGTACAGTTGTTTTACTTCAGTCTGCTGATAAAGCTCAGGCTTCTCCAGACTTGTACTTAGTCTCTGTGATGTAGGAAGCCCAGAAAGAAAATCATGTTGTTTTTTTTTTTGTTCTCCCTCAGAGCACAATGAACTGACATAAATCCTGTCCGTGTGCTAACACTCTGACCCCAGTAAGAAGATGGATGAGAACAGTGATTTCAAACAGCATGGGAAGCCCCGAGCAGGTTAGAGCTTCTTCTGGGAAAAAGGCATTCATTGTTTCAACTGTTCATTCAACCAACTTCACTGCCCCCTGTACGGGGCAGCGGTGGGATGCAGAAGCTGGAGACATGGCCTCTGTGGCGGGTCTGCCTGGATCCCGTTCTCAGCTCTGTGACCCATTCATTTGTTGTATACCTGTGGAAGGTTAGTGGGCTCCATTTCTTCTGTGAAATAGGATTAATAGCATATGGTCATTGTGAGGATTAAACGAGAATTCATGGACCTGCTTAAGGACGATGTCTGACATTTAGTAAGTACTTAACAATGTTAGCTGTTATAGCAGATACATAGCCGCTGTACAGATACTTGGATCTCGGAAAGGGCAGGCTCTTGTCTGTAGAGGTAAGATTCAGTTATTGCTTGGCAGAACCTTGTTCTGAGTCATGATATAAGAGACTTGTCCTGGGTCTCATAACTAGTCATGATCACCTCATTCTCTTTGGCTGGCCGGTGGTCTAGGAATGGCCCTGATACAGAGTTCCGGCCAAAGAGATACAAATGGGTACCTTCTTGCTGACACTCCTGGAAAATCTTGCTTTCCTGATTTAAAACCAAACAACAAAAACCAGAAAACCTTTTGGCCTGGAACACATTTATGACACTTGGAGGTGTAACAGCCATTTTATGACTCTGAGGTCACAGAATGAAGACACGGGCTATTTTACTAAAGATGATTAAAAAAAAAAAAAAAAAAACAACCCAGTTCTTTAAGGGTATATTTAAGTAACTCCACCAGATTGCTGCTGCTGCTAAGTCACTTCAGTTGTGTCCAACTCTGTGCGACCCCATAGACGGCAGCCCAACAGGCTCCCCCGTCCCTGGGATTCTCCAGGCAAGAACACTGGAGTGGGTTGTCATTTCCTTCTCTAATGCAGGAAAGTGAAAAGTGAAAGTGAACTCGCTCAGTGAACTCGCTCAATTGTGTCCGACTCTTAGCGATTCCATGGACTGCAGCTTACCAGGCTCCTCCGCCCATGGCAAGAGTACTGGAGTAGGGTGCCACTGCCTTCTCCACTCCACCAGATTACCTACCCCCAAACTTCTTACCAAATGAGAAAAGTTAACATGTATTTTTCAAAGCCACTGTAACCAAATTACCACTTGTAGCTAAATGGATTTTTTTCCTTTGATACAGCCAAATTAAGACATGCAGTCTCTTTCTTCAATGAAGTCATAGCCAAACAAAGGGAAAAAGCATGCATGACGAAACAAACTAGCAGAGTGCTTTGTGCACACAGGAGAGGAAGAGCTCATGGGTGATGGGGGTGTCTTTTTGGGTTATAAAGAGTTCTGACCTTGTAAGGTAGACTCTTGATGCCAGGGCATGGACCTCTGACCATCACCTGGTTCTCAAGACACCTTTCTAGAGAAAGGCGAAGTCCCCACCTAAGTACAGTTGCCACCCTGGGCCTTGCATCTAACCTCTGAAATGGGAGCAATCTCAGGGGACCGAGCCCTTAACCTGTGGGGTCTGTGCTGACCCTGGGGAGTTAGGGTCAGAGTTGAATTAAGGATCAACAATTGGTGTCTGCAGACTTGGGTCGGGGCTGGGGGGGCGGGGGGCAGGGTTTGGTTAGGGAAAATCCCCATGCATTTGCTGTCACAAGTGTTGTGAGAAGAGAAAAGGAAATACAAGTTTGGGGGATTGTTGTTTTTTTGGTTTGTTGCCCTTGCTAGGAGAGCTGTGTGTGTTGGCTTGAGTTAAAGGTGGAGGACAAAGTGATGGAGAGAGAGGAAAGGGACAGGCTGGAGACTGAAGACCTCACAGAAAGCCTCCTGGAGACAGGTGTGCGTGAAGAAACTGGCCAGAGAGCAGACACGAGGAGGAGTCGGGAGAGAGTGGAGTGGCTGATGGAGCGACAGCTTTGCGTGTGGCATGGGGTTCAGAACTGGCCTGCCCGGTACCAGGAAGACCCCTGAGTCCCTGAAACAGGAACACGATGATGGGAGAAGAGTCATTTGCCAGATGTGGGCATAGCATTGACTAAAGTATCAAGCAGTCAAAAGATTTGCAGTCATGGAAAAAAGAATCTTCAAAAATCTTTAGAGGCATAATGGGCCACTTGAAGTATCTGAGTCAGTCTGGGGCTCCAGTTTGCTGTCTTGTAATAAGTTCTTATCAAGTTTCTGCTGCAAATAACTGAAAAGTGTAAGCCTCGCTGGGGTAATGTCTTAGCTACACTGATTTTTCTCACTCAACCAGGAAGTGGTTTCTGTGTCTTAGAGATAAGCTCCATGCACGTTTTGATGTTGGATGTTGCATGTTGCCTCGCTACATTGCAAGAGCTTGATGTTGCCTCGATACATTGGCCTGTCTCTAGAAAAAGTGAATCAACTGAAATGGAAAAGTTAGGCAGTATGGCAGTTTGTGTAAGAGTGTTTAAGTCTTAAAGAGTTAAGTGGGTGTCCTGCACTGATTTAGAGCTTTACGTGTGTTAGTCCTAAGGTCTTGTCTGACTGTTTGTGATCCCATGGACCGTAGCCCTCCAGGCTCCTCTGTGGAATCCTCCAGGCAAAAATTCTGGAGTGGGTAACCATTCCCTTTTTGAGGAGATCTTCCAGACCCAGGGATCTAACCCAGGTCTCCTGTATTGCAGGCAGATTCTTTACCATCTGAGCCAAATTAAGTCGATTCTGAGAAAGTCTAATGAGGTTGATACTAGCCCCATTTAACAGATGAGGAAGCTGAGGCTCAAAGAGGTTTGGAATCACAGGTTAGGGTGTTTCACAGGGCTGTTAAATCCATGCCATAGAACCTGTGATCTTCACTACACTGTGCTGCTTCTCTGTTTTTACACGAAACTGCCAAAAACTAGGACAGAGTCCCCAGGGCATATGACAGCCACTTCATAGTCTGGATGCTTCCCCGGGGATTAAAGAGAACACTGCATAGAAAAATATCCCCCTGCCTCCACCATCCTGCTCTTTCTAGGGCCCCACTGGGCTTAACTGTGAGTTTTTGAAGTGACCTGAGGGCCGTGTGGAGTGAACAGAGAGCCAGGCTGTGTGGACCCTCTAAGAAAACCCGTGTAACCTTCCTGAAACAAACAAACAACTGGGGGAAAGGCACAGATCCCAAAGGGACGTTGCATAAGTTTACGAGCATTTTCTCAAACAATAAAAAGGTCTAACTGGCGTTTAAGCTTTTTGCAAGTGAATGTAAATTACATCTCCAAGTACTGTTGAATATCGAATTTGACATTCAAATAATCTCTGAAACGTTTAGAGTCATTGGGGGATTGTTTAATGAGAGAGAAGAGAGGGAAATGGCTTGTGGGTTTGGAGGGGAGGGATGGGTACTGTTCACTGCGGGGACCTTCCTGGCAAAGGATCCTGAAGGGTTCTGTTAATACAGCGAGCGGCTTCATCTGAAACCTACACCTTCCAGGCAGGGTGAAGATTTTTTTGTTACCCCTTAAAAAAAAACTGGATGGAAAGACGATCCAGAGTGTGTTATATATGTATATATGGTCAGAGAACCAAGCAAGGTGGGGTTGGGGCTTCTGACCCAAAGTCAGGCTGAAAAGATTCCAACCCTTCAGAATCTGTAAATTCACTAGTAGTGTGGAATCCTCTCCTTTTTCTTCCCAAGGGACAGTGGAGCAGATGAATGCTGGTTCTGTCTATTCAGATTACAATTACCCAAGGGCCTCCTTTTTCTGTGGCTGGAAATTCTATATCAGCACTGAGGTCTCCTGACCAGGACCTCGGGGCCTTCTAATGCCTTCGAAGGCCTTGCATAGGGCAAGAGCACTGCAAGGTCTCTCTGGATTTTGGTCCACTCCTGTTTTAAGGCACTTGTTGCAAAAATTTATGTGGCCCCTCGATTTTTGATGGTTTTGCCTGCTTTTTGACGTAAAAATCTGAAACTGGCACTTTAGTGTATATGATTTCCCCAAACTGTACAACTGAGCTGTTTATAGTAAGGTTGCGTTGCTTCAAATACTCAGGTTATGTACTGCTTCTGATCATTGGTCTAAACTGTGTTAAAAAAATTTTTTTTTTTCTTAAAAGGGAAAAATTCACAACTAACACAAACATAAAATAAGTAGCTGTCCATTTTTATGTAACTTGGTAATTAGTGAAGTACCTAGTAAGAGGGAAAAAATCAGTTCAGAGAAGAAGTCACAGAACATTATGTGTAAGTAAGCAATCAGAAATACTAAAGTTTTCTAATAGATACAAAACTGGTCATTATCCACAGGGCAATTAATCAAGTGCATAACTTTTTAAATTTTTTTGTAAGATTTTTTTGAGGACCATTTTTAAAGTCTTTATTGAATTTATTACAATTTTGCTTCAGCTTTATGCTTGGTTTTCTGGCCGAGAGGAATGTGAGATCTTAGTTCCCCGACCAGGGATCAGACTGGTACCTCCTGAACTGGAAGGCAAAATCTTAACCACTGGACCACCAAGGAAATCCTGATCAAGTGTATCTTTAACAGGCAAAATTAATTTGTATTTATAAGTTCAAGAATCCTCCGCATTACTCTCCTCAGCTTACAGATTGGTAACATAGCTCAGAGATTTTTGTAGAATCCAGTCACCTGGAAGGCTGTGTGCACACTCAGTTGTGTCTGACTCTTTGTGACCCCATGGGCTGTAGCCCACCAGGCTCTTCTGTCCATGGGATTCTCCAGGCAAGAATACTGGAGTGGGTTGCCATTTCCTTCTCCAGGAGATCTTCCCGGCCCAGGAATGAAAGCCACGTCTCCTGAATTGGCAGGTGGATTCTTTACCACTGAGCCATCTGGGAAGCTCCTGGAAGGGTGTACTTAGTGTTTAATGGAAAAGACATTCATGAAACTTTTTTGCTCATTTCCAAGCCTTCTAACATTTTTTTCCTGATGGCTAAATATCTGGGCTGAGTCAAAATGTGACTTTCATGCAGGAATTGAGCAGCTGGGTAATTCCTGATGCCTGAAGACGTGGTGAAAAAAAGATAAAGCACTGGTTATAATAAAAGGGATCAGATGACTGGCAGAGGGGAGGAAGTGGGTTAAGCGAAAGGGCTTCTGGCATCAGGTGTGTGTGTGAGGAAGCCCCAGGCTGATGATACCTGGGGAATAGTATGAGGAGCGTTTGGGGGATAGTAGAGGGGTTAGAGCATTGCAGTCCTTGGTCTGGGGCCAAGTTAGATGTCAGTTTTGATAGGGGAGTGCCAGAAATCCTGTTCTTTCATAGAGCGAGCTGTTTGGGCTGTGTCTTGATGAAAATCTGTGAAGGAAGAAAAAAGAAAACCCTCTACAGAGGTGGTTGGGTGTTTGGTTCCTAAATTGGAGCCTGATTTGCATCCGATTTCCCCAAGTTTTCATCTTTTAACCGGGGGATCCTTGTACTGCTGGCACCCTCTTGCCCTCTCGAGGTGTCTAGAGCATCACTCCCCCATTTCCACCTTTTAAGTCACGGGTCAGAGTTTCTCAGAGCAGAGACACACCTCCGATCTCATAACCAGCTAAGTCACAGCCTGCAGAAAATGTCTTTGCTCTAAATCTCTCCTGTCTACCCATATAGTCATAAAACATTTTCCTCTGTAGCTTTTTATTTACACTTTTAATCTGGGAATTTCAGGTTTGTATAACAGAGTTCCTGTGTGCCCCTCATGCAGTGTCTGGCATTACTATGGCAAATCGGTCAAAACTCAGAAGCATTACTATTCACTAAACTCCAGACTTTCTTTTGATTTCAACTCTTTTTTTCTATTCAAGTTCTTTCTATCATAGGAGCCAGTGCAGGGTACCATGTTGCATTCCGTTGTCAGGTTCCTATGGTCTGTGATCACTTTGGTTTGTCATTCCTAGTGCTTAACGACCTTGACAGTTCCTGGACAGTGCAGGCTGAGTATCCTATACAGTTTCTCCCAATCAGGATTTGTCTGGTATGCTCATGATTTGAGTGGGCTTACGGGTTTTTCTGCGCCCTTCTCATGGGCACATCATGTGAAGGGTACACAGCATAGCTGGTGGTGTGAAATTGCCTCTCCTGTTTGAGGCGTGTTTGCTGGTTACTCAGCTGCACAGTTGCTGTTTTTCCTTTTCACTTCTCTCCTTTGTAATTAAATCACTAAGTGAGTTCTCATTTCTTTCTCCATTCTCTGGTGTGGATTAGACAATTCTTTTTTTTTTTTCTGTGAAAGTTCTAAAATATCCACTTATAACACTTTCTGGGCTTAGTCTTCTTGGAGATAAACTTTAAAGACTTTCAATCAAGATGTGGTTGTTTCTGAGTCTATTGAGGTCTTCTATATTTTCTAATGTCAGATTTTTTTTGGTGATTAAAGTAAGACGAGCCATTGCATTGTGATCTTCACTGGACACTGTTTTGTCTAGCATCCTCTCCTTTTGTAAACTTGATACCTTTCCTTCTGACTAATACAGACGTGCATTTTCTTTCCCAGAGTCGGCATGCTATTTATGTTGCTTAATTTACAAAGGAAATGGTAGGGCACTTTGGATTTGTAACTCCTAACATGGGAAAGCCCAGGAATGAGAATTCGTAAAATTTATTTCTTGAAATAGCGAGCTAGAGACTCCACCAGAGCCCAGGGAAAGAGCCTTGTTGGGCCGTCAGGGGAGGTCTGAGATGACGGTGAGCCACGAGTGCCCAAGACTACGTTTGTCCTCGCTCCTCTTAGCCCTCTTCTGGGCAGGAATTCTAGCTGGGGGAGGAGAAAGGAGCGCAGCGCTCTGGGGAAAGAGCAGAAGATGCTTTCTACCCACTCCCTGTGTTTCCCCCTAACCATTACATGGGGCCTGGTCACGCCATCCACGAGGGGCCTCTTGCCAGCTTGAGAACCAATGCCCTTCTGCCCGACCACCCTGCTGGGAGTGGGGCTGTGGGGATATTTGGGGCAGGAGAAATCACAGACTGTACGTGTAAGGCGAGCACAGAGAAAAAGAGAGCAAGCTGGGCAGTCAGGGAGAGATAGATTTATTATAGGAAGAAAGAAAGAAAGAAAGAGACTAGCTTTGGAGAAA
>SJYQ01011444.1:0-11609 GCA_006410935.1 Redunca redunca | reverse complement strand
TCAATGTTTGGCAAAACCAATACAGTAATGTAAAGTAAACTAAAATTAAAATAAAAATTAAAAAAAAATAATAATTAGAATGAGAGAAATGCCAATTGAAGCTATACTGATACCATTTTGAAACTACAAAATATGCAGAATTTCAACAGCTTCATAAAGCATTCTGTTGACAAGGATATGAGGAAGTAGTCACTTGAAATCGGTCCCAGTGGGAATGTAGAATGTAGAACGCCAATCCTGCCAAACCCGCCTATAAGAGGGATTGGCGGGATCTCACACAACTGCATATGCGTGTGAACTTTCACTCAGTGCTGCTGCTGCTGCTGCTGCTGCTAAGTCGCTTCAGTCGTGTCCAACTCCATGTGACCCCACAGACGGCAGCCCACCAGGCTCCCCTGTCCCTGGGATTCTCCAGGCAAGAACACTGGAGTGGGTCGCCATTTCCTTCTCCTTTCACTCAATAATCCTATTTATATTAATTTACTTTGAAGATCCATCTTCAAAAATATAAAACAAAATATGCACATGGTTATTCACTGTAGTATTATTCATAGTAACAAAATATTAAGAACAATCTACATGCATATATGCAGAGCAGATTGGTAGAATAAGGCATTGTAGATCCACACAGTTCAGTTCAGTCGCTCAGTTGTGTCCGACTCTGCAACCCCATGGATTGCATCACGCCAGGCCTCCCTGTCCATCACCAACTCCTGGAGTTTACTCAAACTCATGTCCACTGAGTCGGTGATGCCATCCAAGCATCTCATCCTCTGTCATCCCCTTCTCCTCCCACCTTCAATCTTTCCCAGCATCAGGGTCTTTTCCAGGGAGTCAGTTCTTCGCATCAGGTGGCCAAAGTAGTGGAGTTTCAGCTTCAGCATCAGTCCTTCCAATGAATATTCAGGACTGATTTCCTTTCAAATGGACTGGGTGGATCTCCTTGCAGTCCAAGGGACTCTCAAGAGTCTTCTCCAACACCACAGTTCAAAAGCATCAATTCTTCAGTTCTTAGTATATCCATTCAATGGCATAATGTGCAGCAATAAAAATGAGAAATATCTCTGTAAATTGAAATGATTTCCATGGAATTTTTAAATAGAAGACACAGATAGTATGCTTTATTTTGTAAGAAAGAGGGTGAAATAGGAATATATACCCATTTTTGTAAAAGAAGCATAAGAAAGATGAATCAGAAGTGAGTGAATTTGGTTATCTGAAGGGAATGCGTTAAAATAAGGAAGAAAAGGTAACAAAAGAGTCAGAAATGTCTCTAAGTATACTGTTTGCATAGTTTTGATTTTTTTGACCCATGTAAACATTTTACCATACAAAAAATAAAGCTAACTCATCGAACATATGGGAAAAGACCTTAGAACTGAATGTAAACAGGAATAAACCTATCTGAGTATTAAATTGGTAAGATAGCTATACAGAAGGAAAAATTAATACAACTAACTTTTGATCATAGTACTTGGATGTCTATGTCTATAATTCCTCAGTTAGACATATTCTAAAAGTAAATGCAAAGAAATTTTGAACTTTTTCTAACAGTACTGTTTTAGTAGTGGTATAAGTACAGTACTTTGAAGATTATTTGCATGTGTTACAACAATGAGCAAATATATTGATGTTGTTGAGAACAAGGGACATTGAGAATCTGTTGGAGAGAATCATTGTAGAGGGATGAGATACAAATAAGAAATGGGAAAAGGAGGGGAAGAATCTTGTAGTATTGGAGTTAGAGGTATTAATACATGATTTTTTAAGCATTCACTTTTCTCCAACTTTATTGAGATAAAACTGAAGTAACTGAAGCCACACATATATAAACTTATGCAATTCATTTGGTTTTGACAAATGTCCTTACAAATAAAACATCATTACAATAAAGATTGCACACACTTCCATTGTTCCCAGAAGTCTCTTTGTGATCTTAACATCCGTCCTTCCCTCTACCTCCATCCTCTGTCTCTTTCCTGTCATTATATGTTAGTGTGCATTTTCTGGAATTTTACATAAATTGGAGGATACAGTGTGTACTTTTTTGCCTGGCTTCTTTCACTAAGTACAGTTATTTGAGCTTCATCAATGCTGTGTATTTATTTTTATTATTTTTATTTCTAAAATTGGAATGGCTTTGTTATTAAGTTCCTTAAAGTTTATATTGTTATGTCTTTCTGATGAATTGTCATTTGAATTGTCCACCTTTATCTTGAAAAGTAAAAGAGTGATACTCTTTATTTGGAAGCCTATTTTGTCTGATTTTAAAGCGACCATTCTAGCCTTCTTTTGCTTATTACTTGAATGCTATCTATTTACTCTAAGACTGTATTTTTGTACTTAGAGAATGTCAGTTGAAGGAAAAAAATTAGAGACTTGTTTTTTGTTTGTTTTTTATTCATTTTGTCAAACTCTAGCTCTTAATTGGCAGATTTAGGCCATTAGCAGAGCTTCTCTGGTGGCTCAGACAGTAAAGAATCTGCCTACAGTGCAGGAGACCTGTGTTTGCTCCCTGGGTTGGGAAGATAACCTGGAGAAGAGAATGGCTACCCACGCCAGTATTATTGCCTGGAAAATTCCATGAACAGAGGAATCTGGCAGGCTACAGTATGGGATCACAAAGAGCTGGACACAACTGAGCAACTAACATACATACAGCCCATTAGCATTTAATGTAATTATTAATATTGTTGAATTTAGTTCTGCCATTCTACTATTTGTTTTCTATTTTTCCCCTTTTTATTTATATCCATATCTCCCCTTTCCAGCCCCCTTTAGGACTAATTAATTTTTAATATTCTATTTTTATTTTCTATTGGCATTTTTATAAGTCTGTTTGTATTATTTTGTAGTGTTTCCTCTAGAGATTATAGTATATATACTTTCATATTCAAGTAAAATGTAGAAGCTTTGCAATCATATAAACTCCTTTACTATTCCCTTCAACCAACCTCTATGTTATCATTGTTATTTGTATTATATATTCATAGACTGAAAATTCTACCAGATGGTGTTATAACCTCTGCCTTCTATACTCGTGCATGTCCTAAAGAACTGGGGAAAACATGGTCTGTTATATTTACCCAGATAGTTACCATTTACATTTTGCTCTCTTCATTCTTCAAGACCAAATTTTCTTTTGTTATCATTTTTATGCAACCTGATATATTTTCTTTAACACTTCTCACAGAACAGGTAATCTAGTGACAACTTCTCTTTTGCTTCCCTCCAAAAGTCTCTTTTCACTTCCTACTTAAAGTATACTTTTGCTGCATATAGAGTTCTGGGTTGACTGTTCGTTTTTTTCAACCCTTGAAAGATAAGGTACCACTGTTTTCTGACCTGCAGAGTTTCTAATGAGAAACCTCCAATAATTAGAACTTTTGTTCCCTTGTATTTAAAGTGTCATTTTTCCCTCTAAATGCTTTCAAAAGTTTTTCTTTGCTTTAATTTTCACCATTTTTATTATGATGTGTCTTGGTGTGATCTTCTTTGAGTTTATCCTATTTAGAGTGTATTAAGCTTCTTGACTCTTGAATCTTGCAACATGAAATAAAATTAAAATTCAATAAAATGTTAACAGAAATATGGAACACATACAGTGAAGGCCCAGAAAAGGAAGAGTCAATTCTACCAAGTTGGTAAAGGAAAGGAGATACCAGAAATGGACGTGAGTGGGTATACAGAGTGTGAGAGAGACAGTCTAGGCACAGGGAACACTGTAAGCAAACATGAGATCTGACACCTAGAGAACTCAGCTCTTCATTCTCCCGCGCTCTTTCACTTCACTTCATATTTTCTAAACCAGCTGGTTTTGTCTGTGAAGTTCTCAATGACATCTTTAGGAGGGACATGCTTTCTCATACTGTCCTTTCTTTTTAATGCCAAGAGTAGCATTTCCTTCTTACCCCTGTACCTTCTGAGGATGTCTAACATCAGACTTTACAAATTAAAATATATATATATGGCCCTGATCTTTGGATAGTATGTGGAGGACTGATTCTGGTTTGTCACTTTATGAAGATACAGTGCCAGAATGAGGAAATGGTTTGCCCTACTAAAAAGGAAAAAACAAAAAACTGCCTCTTTAGACACTAACAAGTTAATTGGTTGAACAACTTTGAGACTCTTAGAAACATAATAAGCCAAAAATTTCATTTTAACACCCAAACTTATAACTAATAAAACTAGCCCTCCAAACCTTAGATGTTCAACCAGCATTAATTATGATATTTAAGGGGATAAAATTAAGTGCTTTGTTGGTTTCTCTAGATAATTTACATATCATTACTCTACAATTTATGTTGCAGTGAGTCTTATTAAAACTAGTAAATGAAAATGGAATGGTATTACCTTCAAGCTTTCAGGACCCTAAGGTCAGAGTCACTCATTTTTTTCTCTTTTAAAATTATAATAGTCAATTTTAAAAATATATCTACTATAGAATTTAATCATTCATTTTAAAAGGGAAAGCATGAAACCAAAATGAACTGGTATTTATCATTTCACTGGGAATGTATCAAACCTACAATCAATGCTTTATAATATAGAGGGTGAGAAGAAAACACAGACAGAAATGGAGAAAAGTCAACCAGAGGAGAGAACAGAAGGGGGTAAAAAAATACCAAAAGTGAAAGAGAAGAAATGACATTATTAAACTTTGTTAGCCCAGAACCGTTCAAATTTATCTGACTGTGGAGTGCTGAAAATAGCTCAAGCACCAACAGTGCTCCCAGGGACATATTATGAGCAACGCTGATTAGAACCATCCTCAAACATCCCCCCGGAGCAGTGGGTAACATTTGTGCAAAGAGCTTGGAGTCCAAAGGCAAAGACTGGAACACTTGTGCGGTGCCCTTCTGCATCCATCAATTCCCAGACAAGAGAAGTGGCCCTGCGTGACCACGATTCAGTCCGTGGCACCCTCTCCCACAGGCCACCTCTTTGGAGAGGTCTAGCCAAAGCTGGTCTGCAGTCCAGAGGGTGGGAGGGAAGTGTTCTGTGAAGCACACTAGGCTGGTAAGAGGTTCCTGCTATGCATCGGGACTCTGGGCACCTGGAGCACCTCCAGACAAAATTGGAGGTGTGCTGGGAACGTGCCCACTTATCTGGGGGCCAGCACCTTTGGAAGCAGTGCTGTGGAAGCTAAGGAAACAGAGGCTCTCAGATCCTGAGACACCCACCATCCAGAAAGCAGAAATTATGACCTCTCGTCCTGGACTTTACTTCTCCTTTATTCCATTTTCTCTTTCTCCGAGTCACTTGGTGTTTTCTGACTGTTCTCCTCTGGCTCTCTCCCTCCCATCCTCACTTGTATCTCCTCCGTCTCTCGTTTGAGGTTCTACTGGGTCATTCTGTCAGAGGGGGATCTGCCAGGACTGGCCGTGGACCCTGTTTCTCCCACTCTAGGTAAACCCGCCCCCCCGCCGCACTCCGCTCACCCCCAGACGCGGTGAGGGAGGGGGGCCGCCCTAAACTCGTCAGGTGGGGTGGGCTGGAAGGGTGGGCCGTTGTTGTCCAGGTCGCTGTGGGTCTCTTGAGTTGGAGGGGTGGGGAGAGTCGTTTCTGGAGCAGAGTCTCCTCAGAATCCAGCCTCCACCCGCTCCCTCCGCAGACAGAGGATCCGGCCGTGTGACATTTCCTGCCAGCTCCGACAGGCCTCAAGGAGACAATTCATGCCTCACACCTGCCTCTACCAGAGAAGGTGCCGGAAGAGGAGGAAATGGCGTCGCGCGGAAGAAGTGCGTCAATCTGCAGAAAGTTTTAAAGCGCTGGAAGAGAGCGGGGAGGGGTCACTGAACCCAAATGTTACTGAAGAAACGCCTCTCGGCGTTCCCTCAAGGGCCACCCCGAGAGTGGACACCGAGGCAGACCCGGCATCACCACAGAACGAGGCTGACGGACTTCTCTGGTCAAAGCTTCCGGAAGGAAGGAGGAAGAAGGCTGGTGGCAGAGCCTCGGCGCTCGGCCTGGAGCCCCGAGATGCCGGACCTTGAACCCTGCCTGCCTCGCTGACGGGGTGGGGTCTGTCTGAGGTTGCAGGTGCCCAGCTTCCAGGGCCAGGGAGAGAGTGAGAGACCCCCCAGGCCCCGGGCAAGTGGGTTCTGATAAGGCAGAGGGACAGACCGAGATGGACGCGGCTCCTTCCTTCCCAGACGCCCCCGCGTCTGCGTGAGCAGACAGATGGGCCTTTCCTCTGGGCTTTACAGATTAATGCGTCCTTCGTATCAATTATAGAGACAAGAAAGTGTAATTTTCTCCCCGTGTTTGTACTGTTCAGGATTAATCTGCCTGTAAATGGATAATCTGTCAGCTTCCGAGACACTAAAGTGGGGAGGGGGTGGGGCAGGAAGTGGGGGAGAGATTTACCAGTGGGTAACGCCATCTGCTTTATTAGGTTGTTTTATAAACCTGACATTCAATTTGTTCTGGAGGACTTGGTGACGGATTATTCTGTAAATTCCCAAATAATTACGATAACCAGAGAAAGGGGGGAAAGGAGAGAGAGGTGGGTCTGGAGGGGTGGGGGTTGCTAGCATACCTGGGAGGAAGGGTCCCAGAGGACAGAATCCACCCTCGGCTCTCTCTGGGGTGGGAGGCCAGGCCTCAGAGAGGGGTTGGCCAAAAGGCCCCAGAGAGCACTTCAGCTCCTGGTCTCCTCCACCCCCCTGCTTTTTCAAATCCTCAGACTCTGCTCGCCTCAACAGGACAGCGAAGTCGCGTGAGCGGGGACTCTGTTATCAATAAGATCTCATATTCTTTCTCCTGTCACCTGGGTCTGAGCCCCATGCTCTCTTTACTGGCTCTGTGAACTTGAGTAAATTAAACTCTGTGCCTCAGTCTCTTCAAGGGTACAACCGGGCCAGTGGTAATACTTACCTCCCACGGTTGCCGCCGAGATCAAATTAGTCCTATATGGAAATCACTTTAAAATGATGCTTGGTGCATACTAAGTACTGTATAAACGATTTGCATTTTTATTATTCCTTTGTGTTTTTATCCCTCAGGTTTGAGCCTTGTCCAGATAGACACCTGATGGTTGGATCTGAAAAATCATGACAGTAGAATCCGAATCTTGGCACCTAGAGGCCCCTCAGCCATCCCGGAGTTCAGCCCCCACCATCCATCCCCTTGGAACCTTGCCGAGGACACGGAGCTCGCTGCCCACCTCTGGGCGGCTCAGGCCTTCAACCTGACCCAAAGCCAAGGACTGCCCCCGCCAATCCCCGCAGAGCCCTCCCCAGGGTTCCAGCTGCCACGTCTGCACAGCAAGGCAGACAGAGCCCCTCGGGTGAAGCATAGTCTTGATTATCAGCTCTGAGAGCTCGTTTCTCAGCAGAATGCTATTCAATTACCCCGTGCACGTTTATCTTTTAAATTTCCGAATGCTGCCTTCCGTGGCTTCTGTAGCTTACTTGCTGCTTGTGCTGAGGTGGAGGGGGTTGGGGGAAGGAAGGCCACGTGGTGTGTGTCCCCATGGCCCACCTACCGGACACCCTTCCGTGTTCCGGGGTCCAAGCGTGATGAGGTCCAGCTCTGTGGTCCCGGGAGTCCAGGTGGCAGGAGGAGAGGGGAGGGACTAGAATCCTCCCTGTCGGCTCCTTCTGTCCATCTCTGTGCCTTTGTCTTCCAAAGGACGGCTCTCTGTTAGTTCAGCTGGTTACCAGGATAAAGAGGCTCTGGAGTGTAGTCTCTGAGGCTTCCCACAGGGAAGACGTCTGTGCCATGGGCGACATCTGGGTAGAATACACACATCTCAAGGTGCATTCCTGATCTTAGGCCTCCGTGTCATCCATGAAAGTCCTACTTCCACAAGAATTTATTCCCTTCTTTACTTCATGTAACCATACATGGAGTCAGGATGTGGACCACGTAGTGGGCCTCTGTTATGTTCCCTGACCAGAACCAACCTCCCTAGTTCTTCTGGTGAAAGAATTCTTTTTTCTCTGGAGAATCTATTCCAAGAGGTTTGGATGGGACTGTTGCTGCCCATCTTCACTGACGTGCAGGAGACTTTGTCCTGACCAATCAGGATACTTCGTGCCCTTGGCCAAACTAATTGAATCAAGGGTGATCATGTGACCCAAACCCAGGCGATCAGGTCCTTTCACAGGGCTTTTCTGCCAAAGGTTTTGGGGAAGAAGCTTTAGTCTTTCCAAGTTGCTAGTCTGGTGGGATGTGAGCCTTTGGCTATTGGCAGCCCCATGCTCACCATCAGAGCGCCTGGGATAGATATAGCCCTGATGATATTGTGGAAATCCTTGTCTAACCAGACATATCCTCTAGACTTTTCAGTTGCATGAGTCAAAATATTCCTCCTTTTAACTTGATGGTATGAGTTGTGTTACTGTCATACAAGCTTCATAAATATAGGCTGCAATTAGCACCTCCTCCTCATCTTCAAGCTTCATCTCACAAAGTCGAGGTGTTTGTCAAGGAAGGGCTGGGAGTGGGGTGATCTGCTTCTTAACAGGAGTCGGGCTGTACACCTTTGCAGGACCCTTCCAGTTCCCAGCAAGTTCCTTTTCTATTATAGCCCCTCTTCCCTCGTATCATTCCTGTATGCGCTGATCGATGGGCTTCTCCTTATTGGTTTATAAAGTTTCTCCTACTCTTTTCCTAATGACCTTTGTCTCCATCAATCATCACAGGCTCCCTAGGGACGGGGAGATCAATCACTTCTGGGTCTTCTTGTCTCCACCAGTTTCTAGTCTAGGGTTCTCAACTGCTTGATATGCAGCCTGATGGTTTGAGGGTATCTGCCTGTTTGCGGATATAGGAATGTATCTCTGGGGATGCGTGAGAATGAAGCTGGAGAGACTGCCAAAAAGCATGGGGGGAACGAGACAGAATAAAGAGCAGAGCAAACAGGACCCCTTGGGCTCTCAGAGTCAGAGGTCCTGTTCAGTAACTTGAGCTGGCTTTATGGTATCATTTATTCAGACCCCATCTTCTACCAAAATAGGACCAAGGGAACTTACAACTATGATTCTTGGGCTACAGACAATGATAACAGAAACGTAGTGTTGACTTCCTTAACTGTGTGTCCAGCCCTGGCACCAGGCCCACTTGGGGACCCCAAGAGCAGCCCCATCCCACTGGCTGTGGTCCTTACTAGCTGTCCTACCCAGTCTCTGGCGGGGCTGACTAGTGAGGGGCTTTTCCTGCTGAAGGCAATCTGTAAAGACTGGAAGAGGTGGCTGAATCTTCAGATGTGCAGACACTGATGCAAGGCTACAAGGATCATGAGGAATCCGAGAAATGTGACACCACACAAAGAAAAACCAAAGCTGCAGGAACCTGCCCCGAGGAAACGGACATCGACTCGCTTCCTGACAAAGAACTTAAAAGTACTGTGTTTAAAAATGAAAAAGCAAGTCACAGACTGGCAGAGAATATTCAAGATTTGTATATCTGACATGACTCACATCCAGAATTTACCATGAAGTTTTACAACTCAATAATAAAAAAAAAAATTAAACTTGGAAGAAATATCCAGTAAGCGCATTAAAAGATTGCCAACATCTATACAATTTTCGGGGAAATACAAATTAAAACCACAGTGAAATACCACTCCATACCCAATAGAACCACTAAAATATTAAAAAATAGTCATTACAAGTGCTGGTGATGATTTGGAACGACTAGAATCCTCCTATACTGCTGGTGGGAATGTTAAATAGCACAACCTCTTTAGGAAAAGAATTTTGCAATTTCTTAAAAAAGTTAAACATACATCAGTCCTCCAACTATTAGGCATTTACCCAAGAGAAATGAAAACCCATGTTCACACATAGAAACATACAAATGTTCTTAGCAATTTTATTTGTAACAGTTTGCTTTGGTGGCTCAGATGGTAAAGAACCTGTCTGCAATGCAGGAGACCCAGGTTCCATCCTTAACTTGGGAAGATGCCCTGGAGAAGGAAATGGCTACCCACTCTCATATTCTTGCCTGGAGAATCTCACGGACAGAGGAGCCTGGTGGGCTATAATCCGTAGGGTCCCAGAGAGTCAGACACAACTAAGCAACTAACATAACTAACAAGACTGTAGACCACCTGTCTGTCGACAGTTGAACAGATTAACAAATGTGGCACCTTCAAACAACGAAATACCTGTTGTTCAGTCGCTAAGTCATGTCCGACTCCTTGTGACCCTATGGACTGCTGCATGCCAAGCCCCCCTGTGCTTCTCCTGTTATCTTCCAGAGTTTGCTCAGATTCTTGTCCATTGGGCAGTGGCAGGGAATGTACAACAGAACACTACTCAGCAATAAAAAAAGAAAAAAGAATGAACTATCCGCGTATATAACCAGATGTATAAATCTCAAAAATAATTATACTGAGTAAAAGGAATCAGACGCGCAAAAAGCACATATTGTGTATTTCCATGTCTGTGAAGCTGGAAAAAAGGCAAAATTAATCTGTGGTGTTAGAAGTGGGATCAGGGGTTGCCTGGGACAGAGACAGGGTTTTGACTGTAAAAGTGTACAAGGAGCTTTCTCTGGTGATGGAAGTGGTCATTCCTTAACTGGAGTAGTGGTTATGTGACTAGATCTATTTATCAAACCTCATCAACCCTTACATGCTCACTGTGTGTATAATATGGTATGCAAAATATTCCTCAATGAATAAAGTATTCTTGAATCAAAACGCGTACACAGAGCAGAGTGATCGAAGCTCTCAGCTCACACTGCCCCGTCCTGCCTTACTGCTTCACACAGAACACCGCAGATCCAACAGATGGAGGCGAAGGCAAGCCTTTGTGCCCGGGCTCTGGCTTTGGACATCACAGCCCCAGACTCACGAGGCAGCTGAAGAGACAGTCCAGCCCTGCTCGGACACAGTCCTTACCAGAACCCCGAGAAAAGAGTCATCCGCCAGGTGCCGCAGACACAAGCAGGATCTACCCCAGCCTCCAAGCTCTCTGCCCCGGGAGAACTTGGGCAAGTTCTGCAATCTCTGGGTGCCGCCGTTTCCACATCGGTGAATGGGAAAAACTGCTGCGCTTGTTAAGATTCAGTTAATTAACACACATCCTATATGAACAGAGAGATAAGGAATCTAGAAAAAAGGTACTGATGAACTTGTTGGAAGGGAAGGAATGGAGAAGCAGATGTAGGGAATGGACTTGCGGACACAGTGGGAGAGGCAGGGAATACGACGGATGGAAGTAGCCTCAACACACGTGCACTCTCCTGTGTACAGTGGGCAGCCGCTGAGCACTTGCCGCGTGGCAGGGGGAGCCCCGCTGGTGCTCCCTGATGACCTGGGGGGTGGGGTGGAGGGGAGGGAGCAACTATGGCTGATTCGGGTTGTTGTATGGCAGAAACCCACACAACATAGTGAACATTAAAACAAACAAAAGTTTAAAAGATTCAATTCAGGGACCTCAAGGGTGTAGAACAGAGCTCAGCAAAGAGGACTGCACAAGGAATGTTGGCGGCACTCGGGACAGTGTGGGCCTAAGGCTGCTGGTGTGAGCTCCAGGCGGAGGGACCCATCCTACCCGAGCATCTCCTGCTGTCTGTGCCAGAGGCGCTGTGCCCGCCTGCTGCGGGCACGCCCCGGGCTCTTCGTACCTTGGACTCTCATTTCCTTGGGC
>SJYQ01011440.1:60910-72187 GCA_006410935.1 Redunca redunca | reverse complement strand
TATATCCATCTTCCTGAAAAATTTTTCCTTTAATATTTCCAGGGTTCTTTCATAATGTAATCACAAACAATCCAGTTAACTGCCATATGTAATCATAATATTTCTTTCCATTTCCTCTGGACTCATTTTCTTGATATTGCCAACTTAAGAAATTGCAGAATGTAAGAGTTTCAAGTTAAGTTTTATTTGGGGCAAATGAGGACTATAGCCTGGGAGACAACATCTCAGATTACTCTGAGATATTGATCCAAAGAGGTAGGGGGGAAAGGTCAGTATATATGTGATTTTGGTGCAGGCAGAGTACATGCAACCAAGCACAGATTTTTGCAGAATGTTTCTGCTAGTCATGAGGAGCAGATGTCACCATGAAGGAATTTAACATTTTTCTAAATATGAGGGGATGCAAGAATTGGGCTCATCAAATCAGCTCCTGAAAATATCTAACTATCTGAAGACCCGTTCTGCCAGTTTTTCCAGACCACATAGTGCCTCATTTTTGCTCTCCACCTGACCTCCCTTCAGTGGGTGTTGAAGATCAACAGCTGTAGCAGCACATAATTTAATCATTATAGAAGTAGATGGCAAGTGCCCAAGGTAAGTGCCAATTTGTAGTTGACATCAAAAATCCAGGCAAGAAATGATGATGGCTTGACTTAAGATGGTAGTAGTAGAGGTAGTGAGAAGTGGTGATGAAGATTCTGGATGTAATTTAAAAGTAGATCTCACAGGATTTGCAGATGGACTGCATATAGAGTGTGATAGAAGGCACATTGTCAAGAATGACTTCAAAACTTTTGTGTTGAACAAAATAGAAGAATGGAGTTGCCATTTACTGAAATGGGGCCAAACAGGGGAGGAGCAGGGTTTGTGAGTTAATGTTACCAAATGTAAGTTTGTATGCCGTCAAAACAAAAATCAGAATTTGGAACAGAAAAAAGCTTATTAAAGGGCCAAGCAAGGAGAATGGGGATTGTTCATGCTCAAAAACCCCAAACTCTTGGATGGTTTTCAGGGAAAAGTTTTTATAGGCAAAATTTGGGATGAGGGTTGCAGAGTGTGTGACTTTCTTCTGATTGGTTGATGGAGAGATACCAGGGCAGTGTTGTGGGAATGCTGTGCTCAGCCTAAAGTTACCATCCTCCAACTGGGTGGGGGGCCTTAGTTCCCCTCCCACCCAGAAAAACCACAAAGATAATGTTAGGAATATCACCTGAGAAGGAAAACGGACACTGCTTTAATTCTCCATTCTGAAGGAGATCAGCCCTGGGATTTCTTTGGAAGGAACGATGCTAAAGCTGAAACTCCAGTACTTTGGCAATTTCATGCAAAGAGCTGACTCATTGGAAAAGACTTTCATGCAGGGAGGGATTGGGGGCAGGAGGAGAAGGGGGATGACAGAGGATGAGATGGCTCAATGGAAGTGAGTCTGAGTGAACTCTGGGAGTTGGTGATGGACAGGGAGGCCTGGCGTGCTGCACTTCATGGGGTCGCAAAGAGTCGGACGCAAAGAGTCGGACGCGACTGAGTGACTGAACTGAACTGAATTGTTTCTTGATTGTTCCTCCATTGTTTCTTCATTCCCTTATTTTCCTGGTTAGCAACTGTTTGAATCTTCCCTTTGATATTCAGGAAGGTCCAGGAGGCTGAAGCCTTTTTCCTTCGTATAAGAACTGGAAGCAGAAAGGCTTTCATGCCCAAGAAAGCCCCCACAGGGTGCTGCCTGGTTTCAGTAAAATTAGGATTTAGTCTTGGGTTGGGGGTTGGGGTGCAGGAAGGAAGGATTGGGAGTTTGGAATTAGCAGGTGCAGACTGGTATATATAGAATGGATGAATAACAAGGTCCTACTGTATAGCACAGGGAATTATTCAATATCCTGAGATAAAACATAATGGGAAAGAATAAGAAAAAGAATGTATGTATATCTGAGTCACTTTCTGTTCAGCAGTAACTAATATAACATCATAAATCTGTTACAGGAAGGTGGACCCCTTCCAGACCTGAGAATGGGCTCCTGTTGAACACTCAGAAATTAATTTTTCTTTTTTTTTCTTTTTTTTAAATTTAAATTTATTTATTTTAATTGGAGGCTAATTACTGCTGGAGTCCAGCTCCAGCAGCCAGGGATTCAACCTGAAAAGATGGACGGTGTTGGCGATGATGTAGCTTCTGACTCATAGTATGGTACTACATGTTTATTTCAAGCTTCAGGTTCTCTTTTATACTTTGACAAGAGCATTACATCAGAGGTTTGACACTCCCAGTTTCCCCCACCCAGATTTATCATTGTTGCCCTACAAACAGAGTTCCTGCTTCAGCTGATTCTCTCAGAATCGGCTTAACTATCTATTATCTTCTTTCTCTTGAGTGTCCTATACTTAACTTGTGATTACATTGTAACTCATGCCACATTCCTCAGTTTATTTCTTATCTTTCTAGATCCTGTTTGCCCCTAGCATCTTAAAATCATGATCTCCTAAAAAGGCTTCTAGCTATTCTTAATTAATCCTAAACCCTAAACTCAGAAAACTTTTGCCATAAACATTCCCCTCACAAACAAGTCTCAGATAATAATCCTTCACCTGGCCTCAAGCTGCAGCCTACATGCTCATCCTGGGACATTCTTTGTAAAGATCCTTGAACAAATGTCAATGGCTATTTTATAGATTATTTTCTGGGCACAACAGTAGAAGGCTTTGTGCCTTCCTTCTCATGCTCCTCTCAAGAACAATAAGCACCTTAATATTCCTTTTCAGTCAGCTCAGCCAAGGAGAGGAAAAGACAAGTCAGAATTACAAGGCCTAACTCCTTCATCCCGGGGCTGTGCCTGCAGAATGAGGAGAGGGGTCTGGGGCCGTGCTTCCATTTTGTCAGTAATGCTTAACGTGGCTCCCAACAAATTACTTTACAATATTGTATTGGTTCTGCCATATATCAATATGAATCTGCCATGGGTGTACACGTGTTCCCCATCCTAAAACCCCCTCCCACCCCCCTCCCTGCACCATCCCTCTGGGTCATCCCAGTGCACCAGCCCCAAGCATCCTGTATCCTGCATCGAACCTGGACTGGCGATTAGTTTCTTATATGATATTATACCTGTTTCAATGCCATTCTCCCAAATCATCCCACCCTCCCCCTCTCCCACAGAGTCCAAAAGACTGTTCTATACATCTGTGTCTCTTTTGCTGTCTTGCATACATGGTTATCATTACCATCTTTCTAAATTCCATATATATGTGTTAGTATACTGAGAAATTAATTTTTCAAGGAAAGACATGTGCTGACAAAGCTAGAGACTTTATTAGGAAGGGGTACTAAGTAGAGAGCAGCAGGTTAGGAACCCCAGGAGAACTGTTCTGCTATATGGCTTGATGTTTCAGATTTTATGGTAATAAGATTGGTTTCCTGGTTGTCTCTGGCCAATCACTCTAACTCCAGGGTCCTTCCTTGCCAGGAAGGACTCACTCAGCCAGAGTGAGTCCTCATGTATCACTCAGCCAGGATGGATTCCAGTAAGGAGGATCCTGGGAGGTTGATAGGACATGTAGGCCTCTTTCTGACCTTTCTCAAATTCTTCCAGTTTGTGGTGGCTTGTTAGTTCTGTGTTCCTTATCAGGACCTTCTGTCATAAAATAACTCACGCAAATGGTTACTATGGTACCTTGTTCAGGGTAGGCTGTTGCAGTCAGTGTTTCCCTAACTAATCAACTATACTTCAATAAAACATTTCTTAAAGAATTTGGCCTTGAAAAATTAAGTTTCTGATTACCATTGTGTATTTGAGTAGAGATATCAAGTAGTCAATTATACAAACTTTCAGTGGAGAATTCTGAGCTAAAGATTCAAATTTGGAAGACATCAGAGTATATCTACTTTTGAAAATCACAAGACTAGATGAAATTAGAACAGGAGGGAAGGGGCAGGGTACAGCCTTTAAAAGAATGACATAGCCATAGGATATGATGAAAACTGGCTAGAACCAAGTAGGTACAAGATGGTAGAATATTTGCCTTCCAGTGGACCTTGAGCCTCATCATACACTCATTGGAATACATTAGCATAAGCTAAGTGACACATCCACCAGCACTATGACAGTTTCAAAGGTGACCATCAAAGACTAATAAGTGGGCAGTAACTCAATTCCTGGAAATCTTCACCTCTTTCCCAGAATATTTTGTTAAAATAATCCTCCCACTCAACCTATCAAATTACCCAGCTCATAAAAACAAACCACATAGTATTTTGAGGCCACTCTTGCCTTCTGACATGGCCCACACTCTGCCCAGCTACTCTCCACTCAAAAGCCAATAAACAGGCCAGGTTGATGGAAAGGTGTTTCTCTCTAAATAAATCCACTTCTTACTTATTGCTTTCTCTCTCACTGAATTCTTCCTGCAATAAGACATTAAGAACCTGAGCTTCATTAAGTCCAGAAACCAAGTGTGATCTCAGTTAAAAGATCATAAGTTCATGTCCCAATCTGGGTTTTGACTGGGTTTGAGACCTGACCAAGTGGTCTCAAGTCTGAGTCTGAGTAACATGATTTAAGGATCACTGAATCAGTATATATAAATAGAGAAATTGTCTAAGAACTGGGTTCTGTCTCCAACATTCAAAGCAGTTGTTCTCATAGTATAGTTCCTAAACCCACAATATTAGTAACACCTGGGAACTTATTAGAAATGTGAATTTTCCTACCATATTCCTGACCCACTGAATCAGAATCTCTGGGGTTGGAGCACAGAAAATTGTATTTTAATAAGTCTTCCAAGTGACTCTGATGCATGTTAAAGTTTGAACACAAATGTCTTACAGGTGAGGGAGATGTGCGTGTATGCTAACTCGCTTCAGTCGTGGCCGACTCCTTGTGACCCCATGGACTGCAGCCCATCATGCTCCCCTGTCCATGGGATTCTCCAGGCAAGAACACTGGAGTGAGTTTCCATGCCCTCCTGTCAGAGAGATAAGAAGGCATCAAAAAAGGAAAACTGAAATGGAGCAGTTAGTAAGGCAGTAGAAAACCCAGGGAAGTGTGGTGTCATAAGATTCAAGTGAAGAAAGTATTTCAAGGAGTTAAATGTGATCAACTGCATCAAATACTCTTAGTATATCAAATAAGTTAAACAGTTCGAATTTTGGGGGGATAAATTACATTTCATACTGTTGACTTCCACTAGATTCTTCTAATAAATCTTTCTTTTTGTTTAACCTAGTTGGAATAGGCTTTTATTATTTCCAACTAAAAGGTCCTTGATTAAAAAATACCCATTTGTTTTACAATTGATTTGAAGAAATATTTGAAACTGTGGATTAGACCTTATGTATTAATAGCGGGGAACTCAGTTTGAACCTATGCTTATTTGAATGGAAGCAGACAAAAGTTATGCAAGGCCAGACATTAAATAGCTTCCTTGTTTGTCACATGAGAGAAGCAATTTTTATGCACAGTAATTTTATGAGCAGTCTCTCTCAAGTTGTCTCCTAGCCCAATTTTTACTAGATTTAATCTAAAACCTAAAGAAAGGGGGAACTGGAATTTTAAAAACAAAAACAAAACCAAGGCACCATCAGCACCACCATAAAAGAAAAAAATTTTTTTTAAAGTTCCAGTAAGTCTTTTTTTTTTTTAATTTTTTTTTCCCAGTAAGTCTTTAAGACATTGGAGACATTGGGGTTCTAGAAGNNNNTCACACTGGTATCCCTCTAATAGTTATGACCCAGAAAAAGGGACAGACAGTCTATATTTTAACATTTTTAAAAATTTCTTAATGGTTCCAAATTCCTTATTTGTAGCAAGAGATAATGGAGCCTTTAAGACATGGTAGTGTTGCCAACTTTAAAAAAAAAAAGCACAATGTGGAAGTTTCAAGTTAAGTTTTACATGAGGCAAAATGAAGACTATAGCCCAGGAAACAGCATCTCAGATAGCTCTGAGGAACTGCTCCAAGGAGGTGTAGGTAGAAGGTCAATATATATGTGATATTGGTAAAGGTGGAGTACATGCAATCAAGCACTATTTTTTTTGAAAAATAATAGAAGTTACTTTTATTTTATTTTATTTTTTTTGTTCCTGAAAGATTTTATTGTTTCCAGATTTTTGTCACTACAGCACTATTTTTGCAGAAGGTTTCTGCTAGTTATGAAGAGCAAATGTCACCATGAAGGAATTTAGTGCTTTTCTAAATATGAGGAGATGCAAGAATTGGGCTCATCAAATCAGCTCTTGAAAATATCTAACTATCTCAAGACCTGTTCTGCCAGTTTTTTCAGAGCATAGAGTACTTCACTTCTGCTCTCCACCTTGAAATCCTTTTGGGGGTATTGAAGGTCAGCAACTGCAGCTGCAGCAGCACATGATTTAATCCTTGTAGAGGTGTTGCTGAAGGAGTGTGGTAGGTCCTTCTGCTCTCCACTCAAAAGCCAATAAACAGGCCAGGTTGGTGGAAAGGAAAATCTGCTTTATTTCAGATGCTGGCAACTGGAGGGGAGATGGTGGTGGATATCTGTTCAATAGTGGACTCTCCCCCCAACAAGCAGAGGGTGAGAGCTTTTATAGACAGAGTTGGAGGGGTGGATTACATGCAGAAACAGCATAGTAATCTTCAAATTGGTAATCAATGGCCTGACTAGCATCATCTTCGTTGTTCTAGGTACAGTTAGTCTTCAGTTCCAGGGTGTACTTGTTCCCATTTCTTTGGGGTCTGTTTTCAAATTGTGGCAGCTCATGTCCTGGGTACAATCTGGTCATCATGTAGTTAACTTCTCTCCCTGGTGTTTTGGTATTTATAAGACATCTCACAGGATATGATTCAGAATATTCTCTATTGCCCTTGAGAAAGAACTAAATGTCCTTGACCGTGCTTAATGACTATATTATTATTATTTAGTCTCCTTTGATTGTTTTCCTTTGTTTTAGCATTTCTCACTTCTCTGATTAAACTTATTCTTTGATTAAAGTTTTTCAAAGGCAAAGGGCAGGCAGAATACATGGTTGGAGGGTGAGGTTGGCAAGGGCCATATGGTCCTGCTCTGTTTCAGAGGTAGATGATAAAACACCGATGGCAAGTGCCAATTTGTAGTTTACATTGAAATAGCTTCCTAACTGATCTTTCTTCTGGCGCGGTTTATTATGTCTATTCTCCACATGGAAGCTAAGCCACAGTAGCCAGTTTCTGGGGGCAGCAATAGCAGTGGTGCAAATTTCAGTATCAGTGTATGGCAGTGGTGGGATCATTAGACTAAGTTTTAAGTGTAATTTTAGTCACAATTCTGATTTCCTAACCTCTGTTGTGTTGACTGGAAAAAAATGCACAACCTAAATGTTGAGAATTATATTTTATTCAGGACATTACTGAGGACTATAGCTCAGGAAGGTAGCCTCTCATATAGTTCTGAAGGAATATTTCAAAGAGGTAAGGGAGGAGCCAGACTATATAAGAGTATTTGCTGAAAAGAAAAAAAAACACATGTAGTTGAAAATCAAAAGATTACTGCTGGGAATTCCCTGGTGGTCCAGTGGTTAGGAATCAGTGCTTTCACTGCCATGGTCCTGGACTCAAGCCCTAGTTGGGCAACTAAGATCCTGCAAACTGTACAACATGGACAAAAAAAGAGATTACCAAGACCAAAAATTAAAAGAGGGACATTACTACTGACCTATAAAAATGTCAAGGATTATAAGGTAATGTTTTGAACAACTTAGACAATTCAGATGAAATGGACAAACTCCTGGACACAAAGTACCTCAATTGACTTTAAAAGAAATAGAAAACCTGAATAGACCACATGACATGGCCATAGAAAAGACAATATCTGAGGTTAAAGTATTCTGGACATCCATCTATCCTTATTAAAAAAAAGATTATTGCTAATCACAAAAAAACAGATTTCTCAAGTTAATGATTCTCTATGTATGGGAAAATGCAAGAGTCTTGGCTCATTGAAATTATCCTTTTGGTATACATCTTAACTATCTACATTGTATCTTGTTTTTCTCCATCCTGGATTCCTTTCAAGGTGTACCGTTGAGTTAGGGGGCGGCTGCAACAGCTGATGGCTTTATGGCTGAAACAATCTTTGTTGACTGAAATGGCAGGTGACATTCTTTGGTCTACACTTGATTCCTGCCATTTTTCTTGAGTCTGGTTCTTTAGAGTCCCTGGCTAGTCCGTCAACTACCCAGTCAGTTCAGTTGCTCAGTCATGTCTGACTTTTTGTGACCCCATGGACTGCAGCATGCCAGGCCTCCCTGTCCATTACCAACTCCTGGAGTTTACTCAAAGTGATGCCATCCAACCATATCATCCTCTGCCGTCCCCTTCTCCTCCTGCCTTCAATCTTTTGCAGCATCAGGTTTTCCAATGAGTCAGTTCTTTGCATCAGGTGGCCAAAGTATTGGAGTTTCAGCTTTAGCATCAGACCTTCCAATGAATATTCAGGACTGATTTCCTTTAGGATGGACTGGTTGGATCTCCTTGCAGTCCAAGGAACTCTCAGGAGTCTTCTCCAACACCACAGTTCAAAAACATCTTTGGCGCTCAGCTTTCTTTACAGTCCAACTCTCACTGTTGCAGAAACCAGTACTCAAGAAACCAAGCACCACACTCGGAGAGTTGGAGAACTTAGGTTTATTACATCGGTGGGCCCAGAGGAATCAACACTCCAAGCTCTGAGCCTGAAACAAAGGGATTACCGAGTTTTTATAGACAGACTGTAGTGGGCAACACTAGCTGTTAATAGGCTGGTTTAAACTAAGGGGTTTTGTGCATGTCAGAACAGCAGTCAAGATGGGGAGAGGGATGCCTGGCAGGTTTGCAGGGGCTGGGCGATTGCTAAGAGCAGGACAAGGGTGAGTGAGATAAACTCCAGTTCCTAGTATTGCAAGTCCCCACTTTCTGAGAATGCGTGACCTACATGATATAGACTTTGCAAGCGGCAAGCTGAGTTACAGAGGCAGAAGGAGAAGGAGGTTATGTAAAATTTTAGCTTTTCCTCTTCATCACATCCGTACATCACTACTGGAAAAACCATAGCTTTGACTAGACGGACCTTTGTTGGCAAAGTAATGTCTCTGCTTTTTAATATACTGTTTAGGTCATAGCTTTTCTTTCAAGGAGCAAGCATCTTTTAATTTCATGGCTGCAATCACCATCTGCAATGATTTTGGAGCCCAAATCAGCCAACAGCTCCCTAACATATGTGTTTATATCTATATCTATATCAATCCATCCATCCATCTATCTATCTATCTAGTATAATTTCTCACTTCCTTCAGCCCAAGATTTATAAGCGGTTGCTTGTGTAACTAAAAAAAAATCTTTACATGCATAGTTTTAAATATCTGTCTAAGATTATTGCTACTTAACTTCAGGAGTACATCCTTAATTTTGTAAATATCACTACAGCCCTAGCATTTGATAGTTTGCAGGGTCATTTTCCCTATATTTTTCAAAATCATTTTGTGAGAGGTTTGTATTTATCATCTTCTGATATGATCATGTTATTTTTCTTCCATAGCATGTTGATGTGGTAGATTACATTAATTGATTTTTAAATCATGTGCTTTAATAGAACAAAATTCAAATGTTACTGAACGTAAGTGTGTGTGTGTTGTTGCACAGTGAGGCCAAACAAACAGAAATGTCAATGTTTTGGAGCAGAGAAAAGTTTATTGCAAAACCAAGCAACATCAGGTGGACCCTGCTCAAAAACCCCAAACTCCCTGATAGTTTTCAGGGAGAAGTTTTATAGGCAAAATTGGGGTGGGGGAAGCTGCAGGGTATGTGATTTGGTGGTGAGGCAATAGGGAAGTGCTCTAGGACTCTCGCTCTCACCCAGCACTTGCCATCCTCCACCGGAACTGGGGCCTTAGTTTCTGTTCAAAGATATTGTTGTGCTTACTCCTTGAGGAAGAACCACCACCTACCCTAAGGCTGCATTATTATTTCCCCTCTTTGTTATGCACCCCCCTTCCTTCCCTGATTAGCAAGTGTTTGAATTTGCCCTTTGGAACTCAAGGAAGGTCAAAGAGGCTGAATGAAGCCTGTTTTCTACAAATAAGAAATGGGGGACATGAAAAGGATTCGTACCAGGGAGGGCTCCACAGGGTCCTTCTCAGTTTCACAAACATCTTGCTTTGTTGGGATGACTTCTTTGAACTTAGTTGCTGAATTTTCTGCAAGAAAATATATAGATTATGATCTTGTAGAAGCTATGTTTGTACATATGTTTCAAACAGGTTTCTGAGGAGACTTTTGAACCTTATGGGGCTCCTTGGCACAAGACTTTCTGTGACCCTATCTTTGATTACAGGAAATGGCCTTCATTCAGACTTCATGACCTTCCCTGAGTTCCAATGGGCAAATTCAAGAAGCTGTTAATTAGGGAAGGGAGTAGATGTGACACCTGGGAGAAACAGTTAAGAGTAGCCTTGGGGCAAGGTCCTGTTTCCCCCATTAGTTGATATACACAATATCTGACCTATTTTGCAGATACTGAAACCCTTCCAGGTAGGAAAAGTTAATGATTAACAATGGTATGCTGCATGCAAGCATGTAGACCCCAGACCAGTTGGATCTGAAGGTTGAGGATGCTGATTTCCTACTTACCTCACCACCAACCCATCAGAAGAATGTAAGCATATCACTGCTGAGATCTTTATCACCTACCTCCCACCAGGAGCTCTGTATAATAGACCTCTCCCTATTCCCCAAAGCTTCCCTGACTCAGGTAGTAAAGAATCTGCCTACAATGTGGGAGACCTGGGTTTGATCCCTAGGTTTGGGTTCAATCCTTGGGTTGGAAAGATACCCTGGAGAAAAGAATGGCAACTCACTCCAGTATTCTTGCCTGGAGAATCCTATGAACAGAGAAGCCTGATGGGCTACAGTCCCTGGGGTCGCAAAGAGTCCGACATGACTCAGTGACTAACACTATTCCCCAGGGAGAGGGGCCCAGTTATCAAAGGCACTAGCCTGCTATCTGCTCTTTTTGCCTAGCAAAGAATTGTCACTCTTTCTCCTCCATAACTCTGTCTCCATATTTCTGTTCAGCATCAGTACACGGAAAGCCAAGATTTGGGCATCATTTTTATTTAAAGGCTAGTATTTCTGGGACTTTCCTGGCAGTCCAGTAGTTAAGACCCTGCATACTTGTACTGCAGCGGGCACTAAATCAATCCCTGGTTGGTAAACTAAGATCCTGCAAGCCATGCAGTTGTGGCCAAAAATAAATAAATAAATAAATAAATAAAGAGGCTTATGTTTCTAACAATTACT